>CM069441.1:70365608-70406554 GCA_035610835.1 Ophiura sarsii | reverse complement strand
GAGGGTGACAATTCCTAATGACCATAACAACAACCTATGATTTTAATAACAAATTCACGAAAACAGCTGTTACGCAGTTATTATTCTCATTCATTACTGAAAATGATGTATATTTATCTATTTATCTATATCGTTGATTTGTACCGATATAATCGCGTTAATAATTAAGTAGTTTTCTTGTTCATTATTTTGTCCAGCTCTTCTTAATTATTGAAACGGTCCAAGTCGGGTCATTTTTTTCTCTCTTGACAGCTGTTATAAACAGGTGTATAAACATAGTACTGTCACTTACTCAGTGACCTTACGCTACATACATTTTTACATGGGTAACATATTGACAAATATATGGAAATGAAACTTATCCGTTAATCAGTGCAGAGACTTTGCCATTGATGCAATTAGAACGAATTATGTTATATACTGTAGGGGTGACATTAGACTGCTTAAAAACTGCACATGTTAGGAAGTTCTTTAAAAACTATTGAGTGCCCAAATGTTTATGACTTTTTCTATCATCTCAATTTAATTTGAATTTTAGCATATTTTCACCAAGTTGAACATACCGCGGATTCAAGGTGGGTGGTTTTTATTTTATTATCACGACACCTTTATTAAATTTGGGCGATATTGATACCTTTAGCCTATTCAGTTTTATCACGGGTCCGGCCCGGCCCGGCCATGCGCCCTTACTGTTGTTGAAAAAATACCCGTATTTTTCGCTTACAATGTCAGAGTATTCCTCACCCCTCCCCCCCCCCACCCCCCCCCCCCGGGCAAAATAATTGCGTTACTCACCGTGATCTCTGGTCTTGCATGTAAAGAACTGCATATAAGACTTATCCGACATATGTACACCGAACACGCCACTATCAAGCAACCACTTGGCGGACTGACGCACGTGATTAATCAGGCCGGTGTCACGTGGTATCTGGAAGGTAAGGATCACACAGTCGTCACCCGCGCGACATTTATCAGGGTGATGTGGTGCTTCAGCTGGTCCAACTTGTTTCGAAGAAGCTCGCGAAATCTGTCCACGTTGGCTCCTGATAGCTGCGATATATCTTCGCGAAATGCAAATTCTGTAAAAATCCCACCTTCAACTGAAAACGAAATAAAAATTGTATTAAATGTCAAATCTTACACAAAAACAAGTTAAGAAGAGGAATATTCTTGCACTTTTATCAAATTCCCATTTATTTATTAACAAAAATCGATGTGAACTTCGTCAAGCTTCGAACTCCATTTTGAATCAACAAGGAACCAATGTCTTACACAGGTATGGACATATGGTATAAATGACTGATTTTCTCAGGTGAGGATGTCACCAACCTAATATTCATCTAAGGAAAAGGGATGACAGATTGACAGTAGTACTTGTGTACCGTCATTGCGGGACTAGACACATGAACTTGAATGTCGAGTTATCACTCGCTGCTTTGATCGATTTCATAACATTAATACGCAGATAGAATCTGTATAGCTCTATATTATCATTAACGGTTCTTCTTCATGCACTCACCCTACTATTTAAAATGTGGTCACCTAAAAGCGAGCTATCCATACCAGATGACAACATCTTGCACGTGTTGCAAAATGTAATCGTTTTGGTTTTGTGTGTGGGTTGTGACACTAAGATGTAATGAGCCGTATTCTCTAAGGCGTGGTGTCTATACACACGGATGAAAACATCTTGCACGTGGCGCAAACTGTAATCCTTTTGGTTTTGTGTATGGGTTACGACACTAATTATGGAATGGGCCGTATTCTCTATGGCGAGGTGCCTATATGAGCATCTTGCACATGGTGCAAAATGTAATCGTTTTGGTTTTGTGCGTGGGTTGTAATACAATTGTGTATGGAATCGGAATGATGAAAAAACATTTTGCAGTTAAAACCCGTCATTGAATTCGACTACTACTGGCAAGGCTTATTACCAATATTGACATTATCTTTTGATAAATACTTGTTCAAGTTTTTACTTGACTCAGGTAGTTAAGTGTTAAGATTTCAACATAATAGCGCAATATTGACCGATCAATACTATTAAGTAAGCTAATTGATTAATATTTTTCGGATTTAAAACGCAATGACATGTTGTCATCCGGTAATGAAACCTCGCCTTAGAGAAGAGTTGAATTGCTTTCGAGGTAGCTGTAACTTTTTACGTCTTGACAATCTGAAATAATATCTCAGTATAGGTACAAATCGATAAGAAATTAAAGAAATACCTGCACTTCCGGTCGCAGAAAAGAATTCCAATGCTACCTTTTGTCTCTCTTTATTATATAACTCGACTTTCTTGGCCAAGGAATCTGCTTTACATTTCTGCAGCAGCCATATCAAAAAGTAGGAATTGTGTCGACTCAATAGATGGCATCTTTCTAGGGTGTCAAGTACATCCGTAGAAGATTTGATCTTGTCTACGTCAGCCACGGATACTCCGTATCCAGTAGCCAGGTCTGAGTATACAAAAAAGAGTCAATTAGGGGTATTATTGACATGAGTATGAAGAGTTTTTTTGCAAAAGGGCCTGCATCCACTTTGGCTCTTATTGAGAAAAAGGTCAAAAAACTGTTTCTAAATATTCAAGTTGAGCAATTGAAAAACTGAATGGATTATGAAAGAGGTACACTACATACTAATTTAAATTGAAATAAATTTCAAATGTGCTAGTTTTTCAATTTTTTTAAAATCATGTTTACATTTTTGAAAATTTGGATGTAGGCCCTTTTGCAACAAAACTCCATCTGTTTGTACATAGAGAAAATATAAAATTGAAACTACAAAAAATTCAAACATTTTACAAGAAACAAGATATTTTAATCATTGTCAAAATATTTTTTTAACAAAATACGAGAAACAAGATTTTTTTTTAAATATTGCCAAAATGGTTTTTTTTTATGAACCGAAAAAAAATTCAAACATTTTACGTGAAACAAGATTTTATTTTAATTATGGCCAAAATATATATATTTTTTAAATACAACTATTTTTCGAGAAACAATTATGATTTTACAAATATTTTGCGAGAAACAAACAAGACTGCCTGCCTGAGGCCTTAAACACGATTTTGCCCTTAACGAGATTTTTGACCTTATTGTGATTTTTGACCGTATTCCGTTTTTTTGACCGTACTGTGATTTTTGACCGTATTGCGTTTGAGCGATGATTGTCTTTTATAAAGACTCTTCTTGTTTGACCTTATTGTGATTTTTGACCGTATTCCGTTTTTTTGACCGTACTGTGATTTTTGACCGTATTGCGTTTGAGCGATGATTGTCTTTTTTAAAGACTCTTCTTGTTTGACCTTATTGTGATTTTTGACCGTATTCCGTTTTTTTGACCGTACTGTGATTTTTGACCGTATTGCGTTTTTTTTGACCTTATTGCGATTTGAGACCGTATTGTGATTTTTGACCTTATTGCGATTTGAGACGTCTCTGTAAGTTTTGACCTTTCCAGATTTTGAGACCTTTACGAGTTTTTGAGACTTTGCTTGTTTTTTTGAGACCGTTGTCTGTTTTTTTGAGACCTTTGCTGGTTTTTTGAGACCTTTGTCTGTTTTTTGAGACCTTTGTCTGTTTTTTGAGACATTTATCTGTTTATTTAGACCTTTGCTTGTTTTTTGAGACCTTTGTCTGCTTTTGAGACCTTTGTCTGTTTTTTGAGACCTTTGCTTGTTTTTTGAGACCTTTGTCTGTTTTTTGAGACATTTATCTGTTTTTTTGAGACCTTTGCTTGTTTTTTGAGACCTTTGTCTGCTTTTTGAGACCTTTGTCTGTTTTTTGAGACCTTTGCTTGTTTTTTGAGACCTTTGTCTGTTTTTGAGACATTTATCTGGTTTTTGAGACCTTTGCTTGTTTTTTGAGACCTTTGCTTGTTTTTTGAGACCTTTGTCTGTTTTTTGAGACATTTATCTTGTTTTTTGAGACCTTTGCTTGTTTTTTGAGACCTTTGTCTGTTTTTTGACCTTTTTGACAGTGATGGCCGCCCATATCTTTACGCACGGCCATGACTTTCGTCACACATGGGATGGCTAGCGCCTCGACTTTTAAAGGATCGGGCAAACGGGCACTGCCGACAATTGGAGGGGGTGTGGGCCCCAAGTCAAGAAATGTTCGCGTAGATCCCGACTTTAATGTATGTTTCCATCTGCTGAATTTAATAGCTTACGGTCGGCCATGGTCCCTTGTACACAGGAACACAATTGATAGTATATATATGAAAACTTGATCAGCTAGCAATCTTTAATGTATTCTAAGCTAATGTAAAGCGTATAGCACTGACCTTAGGTCATGTTTTTTATACTGGGTACAATTTGTGTTACATGTCCCTTTTTCCATAAATTAGGTTCCTTTTTCAGTTAATGCATTATATCTGAAAAAGTTTACATTTTAAGTTGGTAGAAGTATACATATTCTGAAAGCATATACTTGTAACGGATGCAAATAACATACAATCAAGTTTATTATACAGGGTGGCCGAAATTGTACAGGGTGTAACAAGCAAAATGTTCTAAAAAAGAAGGGTTTCAATAATTACTTCCACTATGTATATGAAGTGATGAGAGAAAAGTTCAGTACAGATTTAAAGTAGTTTAATAAAATACCCATCCAGACATATGCAAATTAAATTTCATTATGAATCTGAAATTCTACATACAGGGGTGTCTAAAAATTTGTTTATTTAGTTCCGGAAAAATGCTTGTATTACTACATACATGTATACAAACACTAGTATTTTAACAAAATTCAAGTAGATTTCAAATAAAAATGCATCAATTACGTATATGAACATCGATTGATTTTAAAAGTCACCCTTCTCTTATGTAAAGGTGTTAATTTTAAACATATAGGGTGTTTAAAACATTAATTTAGGTATACGTGATTATCCACAAATCATTAAATTGAATGAATTTAAATTTGCATCTGAAACATGATTTTACATTCCAATTTGAAGTGGCAAATGCTTAAAGTGGTATGATATTCAAATAATGTTCAATAAAAAGGGGCCCTTTAACTACAGGGTGACTCAAATTTTCCCAATGGCACATGTTTAGTGGCATACAATTAATTGCGTTCATCCTTCTTGCACCTTCATGATGTGCAAAGCACATTCAAATGAACAAATTAGGTTAGTTTCCATAATGTTTGAACCCAGTATTCAAATTTCAAGAGTCTGATTTAAGATTGAATTATAAAATGTTATCGTTTTAAGCTGTATTCAACATATAGGTGATCCAATGTTGATTGGCGAACTAATCAAGCAGCTTATGCTGGTAATCCTATACTAGGTCAGGTCAGTTGCATTCCTAAGAATTTAATAATTGATGAAAACCAGCAGTTTTTTACTTATTTGGTAACACAGTTAAAAACAAATAATAACACCACACAAACGCATTTAACAAAATGTGCTAATTAACATCCAGACCATACAGAATACATGAGGTTAATTACATATCTTCTTTTATTTTTTAATTAAATAGTTAAATTTATTTATTTAAAAGGGTACCTCGACCTTTCTATACTTTTAAAATGGACAGTTTGGTGCAGGCAAATGTTTGCATACATTCGCAAACGGCGACCAACTTAAGTTTCTTAACAATTTTTTGAGCTTCTTAATGCTAATTAATGATTCCTTAATTACTAATTAATGATTCCTTAATTAACTAATTATATTTTTAATTCAAATATGCTTCAATAATGTTATGTTTTCAATATAGAATTGTACCAATTAGAGTGAAAACAGTGCATTTTATGTTTGCCCAATGTATATTACACCATACTTGTTCAACTATGCACTCCTCCTCCTCCACATACTCCTCCTCCGCATACTCTTCCACCCCTGACTAATTAGGTTTAACGAACTATTGTAATTAACAGAACCTTGGTAGTTTATATTTTTCTTTTTTAAAATAAAGGCCAAATACTTTCTCATCAAAATAAGACCAAATTTGAGTATGTGTGATAAAGAATAGCCAAAATATATGCATGTAAAGTAATAATATGTAGTGCAAATGTAACAGATCCACCTTTTTTTGGGTACCCAGTATAAAAAACATGACCCTTAAGGAAAATATGCACAGTGGCGGTACTACAAGGGGCAAGGGGACCCCCCCCCCCCCCACAGACAAAGATTGCTCCCCCAATTGAATTTAGTTACAATTAGAAAAAAAATAGACAATTACGATCACTGGTTCGGTCAGTTCTAGTGGTTTTTCTTGATACTATGTAGATGGTTCACACAGAAAATGTTTACATAATTATGTTAAATATAGAACTCCATAATTATTATGTAAACCTTTCACACAGTATTTGTGTATAAAATACACAAGTTATGTACAAATAACTTGTGTATTTTATACACAATTAAGTTGTGTACAAAATACACAAGTTATTTGTACATAACTTGTGTATTTTATACACAAATACTGTGTGAAAGGTTTACATAATAATTATGGAGTTCTATATTTAACATAATTATGTAAACATTTTTCTGTGTGTTGTTAAGACTTCTTTTCGTGTGGACAATATCAGATCATCTTTTGGATGTGGAGTGGGGGGTGGGGGGGGGGGGGGTTAGGGGCATGTTATCTCCGAAACACAGGCGAAAAATTGTCCTTTTTAAATGGTTATAACGCATATGCATTACATCCCGGCGGAGAGTGGGTGGGGCAAGGGGGGGGGGGGGGGGTTGGGCACAACAAACACCTCTGTCAGGGGCGGCATTCCCACCCCATGCCCCCGGTAGCTACGCCACTGCCCTTTTAATCCCCTTAGCCCCCCCCCCCCCCCCCCCCCCCCCCCCCCCCCCCCCCACCCACCACTCACTGTTTATACTATAATAAGCATGTTACAGCTTCAATTATGTTTGATTCTGTGCCTTTTCAATTAATTCCAAAAATCTTATTATGGCATAACAATAGCACGGTATTATCGTAACTATAGGGTCTTCAGCAGTGTTCAGGGGGGGGGGGGGAGCATGAGTGGGTCAGCAGGCCTGTAATCAGGGGCGGGCTTTTTGGGGGTGGTAGGTCGAGGGGCGAGCCTTCTAGCAGGGACCCCTCTAGTTCCGCCCTCCTATATAGTATTTAAGAACTTTATGCTCTTTGGCCTTCGGTGAAAGGGCATAGGCCTATCCAGCGCAAATAGCTAGACCTAAAACAATTTTCACTTCTCCGTATTCCCTAGATGGTATTAACTGTGAAATCATATCGCAAACTACTGCAAACAAACTGACCACTCTTTCTCCTCGGCTTCATTTTGAGTTTTCGCGGCATATGAACAAATAGAAACGAGCGGGAAGATGCGCGTATAGCGATTTTTGTCGATCGACGCGCATTTAGAATATTTTGAATTTTGTCAAAATGCGCTTGCGACGCAACGCCAGTAATTCACGCTCGCGCCTTTATTTGACGCTACGCTCGCATTTTCGAGTCAAAAATCAGCTGGCACAGTGCCAGCGGCACTGCGCGTCGTTACCGTGGTGCAGTACCCAAATAAAGGCGCGAGCGTGAATTACTGGCGTTGCGTCGCAAGCGCATTTTGACAAATTCAAAATATTCCAAATGCGCGTCGATCGACAAAAAGCGCTATACGCGCATCTTCCCGCTTGTTTCTATTTTGTTCATATGCCGCGAAAACTCAAAATGAAGCCGAGGAGAAAGAGTGGTCAGATTGTTTGCAGTAGTTTGCGATATGATTTCACAGTTAAAGACCCATACTCGGTAAAATCTCCGAACCCCCAACCTGTATATGGTCAGAGTGCTTAGGTAACCGCGTCGTGAATATCGGTTGGATAACGACACAACTGATGCATGTAAGGTTGTCACCGCTGCCTGAAAGAGCTGATGTTGTCAAGAATCTCAAGATGCTCACGCGAAACACCGCATGACCGGTTGGATTGATAATGATTAATAATAATGTTGATTTATAATGCGCACTAATCCACCAAAATGGTGCTCGAGACACGTTACATAAAATACGGTATCACACATTACAACATACATTTTCATGTACAATTTAATCTACAATTATTGAACTTACAACTTAATAGACTTACTACAATAATGATGTCAATAATAATATCATAATTTAAACTTACACAAAAAACTAAACTACAAATACATGTATATACCATTTAAAATGTGAAGAAATATATATTTATAACAAAAAACACATTTTTAATAAAAAGCATCCTTTGTCAAATGAGTTTTAAAGACGTCTGGAACTGTGCCAGGGATGCGCATGATCTAACGTGAATGGGTTTAAGGCGTTCCAAAGATTAGCTACAATTCTAGCAATAACTTGTGAAACGAAGTCACATCGTTGCTGTAATTCAATTTTAGGAATTTTAATACCATCTAGGGAATACGGAGAAGGGAAAAATAGTTTTAGGTCTATTTGCGCTGGATATGCCCTTTCACCGAAGGCAAGAGCATAAAGTTCTTAAATACTAGGAGGGCGGAACTAGAGGGGTCCCTGCTAGAAGGCTCGCCCTCGACCTACCACCCCCAAAAAGACAAACTCTATTATGTATTGTGCCCGCCCCTGATTACAGGCCTGCTGACCCACTCATGCTCCCCCTGAACACTTGCTGCAGACCCTATAGTTACGATAATTCTTACTGTGCTATTGTTATGTCATAATAAGATTTTTGGAATTAATTGAAAAGGCACAGAATCAAACATTGAAGCTGTAACATGCTTATTATAGTATAAAAGTGAGTGGTGGGGTGGGGGGGGGGGGGGGGTGGGGCTAAGGGGATTAAAAGGGCAGTGGCGTAGCTACCGGGGGCATGGGGGGGGGGGGGGGGTGGGAATGCCGCCCCTGACAGAGGTGCTTGTGCCCCCCCCCCCTTGCCCCACCCCACTCTCCGCCGGGATGTAATGCAATGCAAATGCGTTATAACCATTTAAAAAGGACCATTTTCGGGCCATTTTCGCCTGTGTTTCGGAGATAACATGCCTTAACCCCCCCCCCCCCACCCAACATCCAAAAGATGATCTGATATTGTCCACACGAAAAGAAGTCTTAACAACCATCTACATAGTATCAAGAAAAACCACTAGAACCGACCGAACCAGTCGTAATGTCTATTTTTTCTAATTTCAACTAAATTGAATTGGGGAGCAATCTTTTTGTGTGTGTTGGGGGGGGGGGGGGGGGGGATTCCCCCTTGCTCCCTGTAGGCCTAGTACCGCCACTGCGCATATTTTCCTTAAGGTCAGTGTCATACGCTTTACATTAGCTTAGAATACAGATTGCTAGCTGATCAAGTTTTCATATACTATCAATTGTGTTCCTGTGTACAAGGGACCATGGCCGGCCGTAAGCTAATAAATTCAGCAGATGGAAAAATACATTAAAGTCGGGATTTACTACGCGAACATTTCTTGACTTGGGGGCCCACAGGCCACAGCCCCCCACACCCACCCCTCCAATTGTCGGCAGTGCCCGTTTTCCCGATCCTTTAAAAGTCGAGGCGCTGGCCATGTGACGAAAGTCATGGCCGTGTGCGTAAAGACACAGTGACAGTGCGTGTCTGTTATGACGCGAGTACGCGACTCAGACCAGTTTTGCGCTCGTGCCGCGTTGTTTTACTGTGCGTTCTACGCCTTACAACAACGCGCTTCTCCTTTTCCAACATTGTTGACCCCAAAATATCGACCTTTTTATGGAATTATCTCAAAATATAAGCTGGTGACCCTATTTTTTTATTTCATTAATCCATAGTGCCTATTAATGCGCAACTTTTATCAAATTTTAAAAAAAATTGGCGGAGCGGTTTTCTTTTTAAATGCAGAAATGTTCGACTTAAAAATTCTATTTCCATAGGATTGTGTACTAAATAGTAGTCAAAAATGGCTAAAAACACGTGTTTTGAAATGGCTGTAGCTCAAAAAGTAAGCTGGTGACCCCCATTTTTTATTCGAGATTCGTTCTTATAATCGTTCAAACTTTGCTCACAGTGAATATAAAAAAAATTGTAGGAGGAATTCTACCGTGGTGCAGTACCCTTAATACGTTCAGCATAAGTTCCTGATAAGTTCTTGGTACGTTAGTCATACGTTTACATACGCTGACATACGTTAGACATACGTTGACATGCGCTGACATACGTTAGAGGTACGTTACTCGTAAGGTAAGTTATAGGTTGGACCTGTTGGTTTCCTTTTACTTTAATATTTTATCCATCTAGATATTCTAATAGTTATCATTTAGGCCGCGTTTACTTGAACTGGCAACACTTGTCCCGCCGAGTACGTAGCTTAATTTCTATGCAGCGGCATAAGTCACGTGCTCGTTGTACGCCGAGGATACGTTGAGGATACGTCGAACACGGCAGACATACGCTACGAGGACGTTAAGATTCCACACCAGTAATTAATGTCAGTCATTGCAGAAGTCAATCAAACTTTTTTTTATCAGCTGGGCATCCTGTGGCCCATTGATAAAGAATTAATCAGAAATGGTACTTATTGCTCCTAAATGATTCAAGTTGTAGTTTAATCTAAATTAAATTTCTTTAAATTGTTAAAGAATTTGCTTACGAACTTAGCATTCCATTAACTGATATTCTGAATAGCTCTCTGATTGAAGGAATTGTACCAACTCAGTGGAAAGAGGGCATTGTAGTACCGATCCCTAAAACAAAGCCTCCGAATAAGGACAAGTTAAGACCTGTGTCCTTAACTTCCATTTTCGCTAAAATAGCCGAAGGTTTTGTTTCACATTGGATCCTTCATGATGTTCAAAGTTTAATTGATGTCAATCAGTTTGGCAATGTCAAGGGTGTTTCTACTAGTCATTATTTGGTCAATCTTATTCATCTCCTTCACCAGGGCGCTGAGCAACAACACAATGTTAGCACAGTTGTTCTCACTGATTTTTCTAAAGCATTCGACCTGATAAACCACACCCTTCTCATTGACAAAATGATTGACATGGGAGTGCGCAGATCCATAATACCCTGGGTATGCGATTTTTAGCATGACAGGCAGCAATGTGTCAAATTTAATAATACCCTTTCTGATTTTGTATGTATTAATGGCGGTGTCCCTCAAGGTACCAAACTAGGTCCACTTGGCTTTCAGATCGTCATTAATGATGCTGCTGTAGATGCTAGGTCCAGTTATTGGAAATATGTTGATGATATGACCTTTGCTGAAAACCGCAATTTTGCTGAACTTGGCAACCTTCAGGAGGATTTAAATGATTTTAAAACATGGTCAGATGCCAATTGTCTGAATCTAAACCCTGCCAAATGTCAAGCATTGCAAGTTAAGTTTGGTAAAGACACACCGCGTCATTTAGATTTGAGAATTGGTAATGAGGTACTGCCGTATGTTGAAAAGGCTAAAATTCTTGGTGTACTTATCCAACATGATCTCAAGTGGAACGCTCAAATAGATGACATGCTTTCCAAAGCCAACAAGCGCTTGTTCATGTTACGATCTCTAAAAAAGTTTGGCTTTGATCAAGATGAGCTTTACTGTCGTGTACAAAAGTTACCTCAGACCAGTCATCGAATATTGTGACGTTGTATAGCATCCTAGTATTACCAAGAAACAATCTAAGACTATAGAAAGAATTCAAAAACGGGCCTGTAGAACTATCTTAGGCCGCAAGTATCATTCTTATTCTGATGCCTTAAGCATGTGTGATCTTGATAGTCTGGAGGAAAGAAGAGAACATCACTCTCTCAAGTTTGCCAAAGGTTTAGATCATAATGTCAGGACTGAACATCTTTTACCACCCAGAAGAAATGAATGTCACAGTTTTAACCTACGTAATTCAAGTGCAATTTCCCAGCCTCGTTTCAGGACAAAGAGATTTTTTAACAGCCCGGTACCATATTATGTCAGACTTTTACACAATAAATAATCTTTGAATTTTTTGTGCAATCAATAAATAAATGTATCTTATTATTGTTATATTTATGCATGTGTGTGGGAGAGGTGGGTGGAGGTGTGGGGCAGGGGTGGGGGGGGGGGGGGGTACGTGTGGGTAAGACTGTTTGAAGGTATGTGTATGTTCATCTCGTGAGAGGATCTTTTAATTGTAAAATTTATGAAAGTGTGTGGGAGAGGTCTGGTGTGGTGGGGTGGTGTGGGGGTGTGTGTGTGTGGGGGGGGGGAGGGTGCGTTTTGTTTGAGGGTATGTGTATGTTCATCTCGTGAGAGGATCTTTTTATTGTTAAATTTATGATAGTGTGTGGGAGAGGTCTGGTGTGGGGTGGGGTACGTGTGGGTAAGGCTGTTTGAGGGTATGTGTATGTTCATCTCGTGAGAGTGTTATTGGTATCACATGTTTTATATAAATGTGTCTTTGTATTTTATATTTATATTTTAATGTATCTCTTTGAATGTTTTTATAATATTGTAAGTGCAATGCAATTTGGCTTTTAAGCCACGATTTTGTATTTTTCAATAAACCAATCTATAATAAACCAATCTATAATCCTGATTTTAGGACTATTACCTAATACCACAGTGCAAAAAGAAATATTTTCAATGCATTTTGTAGGTTTTTTGGATGCATTTTGATTGTTAATGTTCTAGTAACATTTTCCAAATTTTTTTCTGATAAATGAGGGCGCTACACAAGTTGTCCAACTCTAGGGGCTAATTTCTCAGAACTTTCGGGGACCATATATAATTGTTTTGATTAAATTATCAAAGATATCATGAAATTTAAGGAAAATGTCAAAGATCATTCTCTCATGCATCTCCTGAACTTTGGAACCGGCTCCCATCTCATGTTAGAAATGCCACATCACTGCAGCAATTCAAGAGCTCGCTCAAGACTCACCTCTTTCAGCAAATGACTTTATAATGTTTTGTATCTTTGTTCATATTTTGTACTTTTCTTCTTTTGTTTTTGTTTTTGTTCAGCGCACTGGGGTCTTGCGACGGAGTGCGCTTAATAAGCATGGTTTATTATTATTATTATTAATTGAGAAATCCAGTCGCTTTATAAGCGAGAAAATTGGCTTTTTGTAACCACCATTTGACATGTAAACGCATAGGGAAACCATTTGGTGGCGTGAAATCTGAATGAGTGCTCTTTGCTGGTGTGTAGATATCGTATAATGCCTTTAGAAGGGATATGGTTATAAATCAACCTGGTTTTGGGGGTGTTGTAGGGAGTTTATATGGTTTTAGAGGTAGGTAATGTGGCATAACCATCTAGCGGATGAAGTAGCCGCGGGAAATAGGAGGGTTATGATATAAATCCACCTGGTTGGTGTAGTTGCAGTGTGTGGGGGTGTGTGTATGGGTGTGTGTGTGTGGGGGGGGGGGTGGGGTGGGGGTGGGGTGGTTGTAGGGGGTTTATGTGGTTTCAAAAGTACCGAGGGTTAACTTGATGCGGTTGGGAGATAGGGGTTAATAAAGTAGCCACGGTAAATGGTTTAGGAGGGACATGGTTATAAATCAACCTGATTTTTTTTTTTTGGGGGGGGGGGGGTTGTAGTGGGTTGTCCGCTTCATTTTTCTGATGATATTTTGAAAGTCTGCTACCAAAGTGCTTGAAATTCACTGAGATCGGGTCCAATTTGACAATTCCACTGCAAAACTATGGTAAGATAGGGCAAAATATTCGATTTCACCATGATTTCAGAAGCAAACGATACAGGCAGATTACACTGCCTAGAAGTATATTCGCCTTGCTAACAAGGTCAATCTGAGTGTTGGTGAAAAGTGAAATTAAGATTAAGGTGGGTGTCTTTTTTTAACTATGTTGAAATCAGTCTTAAAAAGATTAGTCTAGATCCCTATGCCAGATACCTGAGATCACGTCTACCTTGAAGCAGCTATTTAATGACTCAGGTTGGTTTTGTGTTGAATCAAGGCATACAACATCGGCTAGTTGAATTGAAAAAGCTTACAAATTCAACAGGGTTGGAAGGATACATTGCCTAGCTATTGGATTTTGAAGCTTACTTTGAATTCTAGCCTAAATTAGTGTTATGTGTGCAAGTAAGGTTATTGGGGACAGATTTTCAATTGCTACATCTAATAGATTCACTTGCCAGTCATAAATTATCCCCCGATCAAATCATCATGCCCCCCCCCCATGTACAAAAAAATACAAAAAAATACAAAAATAATAAAAATAAAAATAAAAATTAAGGGGTCTAGAGGGTTTCAGTATCCGTGTTCAAAAAGTGTTTAAAAATACATTGATTAGATCAATTCACATGATCAGGTTTTATGTGATTCATCATAATTTGCATGTAGGGCAGGCCAAATATACAAACTAATCATATTCCATGGTATTTCACACTAAACTAACACAGTGCTCCACTTTGTTGTAAAAATTACAAAAGCAAGTGAAAAGATGTAAATTAACATTATAATGACTAAAATGGATACTGTTACTTCTTTTTTCCACATTCAGTCCTAAAATGCTAATTGGTGTGACCCAAAAACCCAGGTTATATTTTGACAGTTTGCTCTCTTCAGTAGATAGTACATGTTTAAGGGGTAGGCCAAGATTGGCTCTGATTTGAAATGGTAAAAAAATCATGTGTAGCTCATTTTCTTTGCAAAAGAATAGTTTTATATCATTGTGAGGATTGAAATTGAAATTTAAACAATTGTCCCTTTAGATTCCACACCAGTAATTAATGTCAGTCATTGCAGAATTATAGAATTAATCAGAAATGGTACTTATTGCTCCTAAATGAATCAAGTTGTAGTTTAATCCTGATTGTAGGACTATTACCTAATACCACAGTGCAAAAAGAAATACTTTCAATGCATTTTGTAGGTTTTTTTGGTGCATTTGGATTGTAAATGGTCTGGTAACATTTTCCAACTTTTTCTGATAAATGAGGGCGCTACACCAGTTTCCAACTCTAGGGGCTAATTTCTCGGAACTTTCGGGGAGACCATATATAATTGTTTTGATTAAATTATCAAAGTGATCATGAAATATAAGGAAAATGTCAAATTGAGAAATCCAGTCGCTTTATAAGCGAGAAAATGGGCTTTTTGTAACCAACATTTTACATGCAAACGCATAGGGAAACCATTTGGTGGCGTGAAATCTTAAGCATACGTTGGTCATACGCTCGCATACGCTGTGATATGCAGATATGCCGTCATATAAGTTTGTTATAAGTTAGTGATACACGCTATCAATACGTTATGCATACGTTCAATGTGCTATGGATACGCTATGGATACGTCCATTCCAGTACCAATGTCGACTTTTCCTCACCAATTCGTTGGGAAGTGGACATTCTTGGATGTTCTTGGACTCTGACAATTTTCGAGCTATTTTTTGTATACGTCGGCATACGTTCAGGCCATACGCCATGGTGTGACAGGGCCTTTACATGGGGTCAATAAATATGTCCTTTGTAGTCTTTAAATGTTCACCTGAGATTATTAAATTACTGATTGGGTCATTAATTGATTGCTTTACGGGCCATTAAATGGTTGCTTAGTGACATTACCTTATCAATTGGCCACTCATTCATTAACTAAGGGGTCATTACACTATCACTTTGGATTATCTAATGGTCTCTTGTAGTCATTATGATATTACTTAAGGTTAATAAATATTCACTTTGGGTCATTAAATGATCGCCTGTGGTTATTAAATAACCGCTCTGATAATTGAATAATTGCTTTGTGACATTACACTATCACTTCGGATCACCTGGGGTCTTTACAATTTCCCTTGAGGTCAATAAATGAAGAGTTTATTTCCAAAAGGCGCTTACTCCATAAAAATGAAATAGGAGAAAATCAACGTTTTTTAATATGAGGATGTTGCACTTCTTTGATTAAGTTTATTTTCTACCCAATGAAACATACCACACGTGGAAGCTTAAAAACGGGTTTGAATTCATTTTATTATTTCCACTGTATTTCCTATGTCTTTCTTTATTTTCGGAAAAGAGTGGAGTTAGCTCCCTTTGGAACAAAAATGTCTCGACCAATTTTCAGAAACCACTTTTCCATAAAATCTTTACTTAGAAATAAAGTGCACCTAAAAGACAAATAACATTGAAAACAGAAAACCGCATTCAAATACCTCTTAAACTTTTTGAATTATGATATTTTGTTATTTCGTGAGAAAACTGTAATTTTTGACAATTTTTCACATATTTTGAAATAACAACAATTTTGTTCGTGTGCAATTTTCAAAACAAAAATCCCAATAATCTTACGTTTTTTTTCATTGAATTTTATTAAGGAGATTCATATCAATGTTCTACCACCATAAAAAAACATTTCTACAATTTTGGTCTTAAAATAGTGAAATATATTCTAATTTCCGGGAATTTCCGGAAATGTTCGCAAATTTCCGGAAATTGCCGAGGGTCATAACTTTGGACCCGAACATGCTACAGATGTAAACCAAAGCTTAAAAGTTGTATTTTGTAACTCTCTTTCATATTCTGCACCTAACTCATTTTTTTCAAAAAAAAGTGGAGTAAGCGCCTTTTGGAAATAAGCTCTTCAAATAGTCACCTAGGTCATTAATTGATCACCCATGGATATCACATGACTGACTGGGTCATTCAATAATTGCATGGGGTCACTACAATATCACCTAGCTAATACATAGTTACATGGGCCATTATATGATCACCTGGGGTTATGAAATGACCATTTGGATCATTAAATGATTGCCTGAAGTCATTACACTATCACTTGGGGTCATTAAATGATCGCCTGGGGTTATACGATCCTGTTGCGAGTAAGTCCGTCTCTTAAAGTAGACGAGCGCCATCACTCAAACCCCAGGCTAGATAGATCGAGTTTGACCTTTGACGAGTTGGACTTTTAACCTTTGGGCGGTTTATGATGGACGTTGTTAATGATGCTGCGTTTTACATGTATTACGATGAGGATAATAAATATTGTGAAATCATCTTAAATCTGAAGAATCCTGATTTTAATTGTATCATGGAGGGTTTGTCGTTATTGCAGCTAATTCACCGTGGTCAGCATTCTGTCTGTGGCCTCTAAAATCTTGGAGAAAGTAGTGTTTAGTCAACTAAACAAGTATCTCACTGAAAATAACATCTTGTATCAGTTCCAATCAGGTTTTAAAGGTAACTACTCTACAGATACTTGTCTAATCTACCTTCAAGATCACATCAAAAATCAATTAAGTGCTGGTATGTATACTGGTATGGTGCTATTTGACATCCAAAAAGCATTTGACAGTGTCCACCATTCTATCTTATGTAAGAAGCTTATAGCTATGGGTGTGAGCTCCACAAAATGGTTTGAGTCTTATCTGAGTTGTAGATCTCAGATTGTCAATGTTAATGGCTCTGACTCTCATTTCATGCCTCTGACATGTGGTGTTCCACAAGGAAGCATTTTGGGCCCCATTTTATTCCTTTGTTATGTTAACGATATGCCCAGCTGTGTTGATTGTCCGTTACTTCAGTATGCAGATGACAGTGCCTTAATTGTTTCTGACAAAGATCCTGTTAAAATTGGGCATCAACTCAGCAAATATCTTAGTAGTTGTAACAAATGGCTCATTGATAATAAGCTCTCTCTCCACATGGGTAAAACGGAACTCATTCTTTTTGGCACAAAACGTAAGTTGAAGAACTGGCAAGAGTTTACCATCGAGTGTGAGGGGCAAACAATTCATGCTACCCCTTCTGTCAAATACTTAGGTCTCACCATCGATCAATTTTTGAATGGTGAAGAAATGGCTCTTAGTATCATAAAAAAAGTTAATTCTAGACTAAAGTTTTTATACAGACAGGCTAAGTTTCTGGATCAAAATATAAAGAAAATATTGTGTACAGCTCTAGTTCTATGTTTATTCGATTACTCTATTTCATCTTGGTATGGTGGTGTCCAAAAACAGATGAGCAAAAGCCTGCAAGTTGCTCAAAACAAGGTTATAAGATTCATTCTAAATAAAGATTCCAGGTACCATGTATGTGTAAATGATTTTAAAACTCTTAATTTTCTGAATATCCACAACAGAGCCAAACAACTCAGGTTAAACCATGTATTTGATATTTTTAATGAAGTTGGTCCAGATTATCTTAGATCTCATTTTACCAGAATTTCAAGTGTGCATCAACACAGTACTAGAACCAGTGTGCAAAATTTCCAAGTTCCCAAATCCACCACCATCATCTCTGGCTCTTTTTATTATAATGCAATTAAGGATTGGGCTAGCTTACCATGTGCAATCAAATCTATTCCTTCTAAGACAATTTTTAAAAAATCTGTAAAAACTCATCATCTTAACCAAATCAATTGTTAATAGTTTTAAATATTTTAATATCTTGTATTAATTTTAAATATGTATACAGTGTCTGTTGATGTACGTGTTGTATTTTTGTTTTTCCTTAGGACCCCTTCGGAAATAAGCCTCCGGGCTTAAAGGGTTATCCTGTTTGTATCTCCCCCAATTTTGTGTGGTTTTGTAATTTTAACTGTATCTTATGATTCTTTATATTATTATCATTGTCATTGTTATATTGTGGAGATACCGAAATAAATCAAATCAAATCAAAAGCAACGCCACATATGGTGGAGAATCCGGGCATAAAACCGGGTTAACAATGAAACTGTTTATAAACATACATGTAAATAACGCGAGTCGAACGTGTAAGATAAGTAGTCAAAGTTCAAGGAGTTAGATTGAGAGTATCATAATCATAGCTAATAACCATTTCACACCTGCACCATTTACGGGTCGTAACCAACAGGAATCAGTGATTACAGAGGACAATGGCGTAATGATGATCAGCAGCAGTATCAGTCAAGGTATCCAGTATCGCAAGGACCCCAACAGAACTATCGCAGACCTCGTACGCCAAGAGCAAATATCCAATGCTACAATAATGGACAAAGTGAAAGATGTATGTCCTACATGTTGGCATCATTATCAAAACAGTTAGATGGTGTGCACACACAGTGGGCTCAATACCTGTCATTCACACAGTTTGCATACAACACATCGCCATGCTTAGATAGTACTGACTATACCCCCAACCTTTCTAGTGTATGGTAGGTATCTCCGTACACCACTAGATCATGTTATCTCAGTCCCTGAGAATTGTCCACGGTCCGCTCAGCAATTTGTGAGCGAACTTATCTCTGTTTGGATGCTGCAAGACAGGCAGCAGAACAAACACTGACTGAACGTAAAATGGTCATGAAGCAAAAGTGTGACAGTAAAGCCAAGAATTGTACATTCCATGTCAGTGACACTGTGTATTTACACTCCCCTGTTTTGAAACAAGATCAATCTAAGAAACTTGCCACACCATAGCACGGTCCGTACTATGCAGTAGAAAAACAATCAGATGTTTATGTGAAGGTTGCGGGCAGTTCAAGACGATTGTATGCACAGAGGGTACATATTAAAGGGACATTTAGTGGTGTTGAAAAGTTTAAATGTTTAAAAATATACTTCAGAATTCAAGATGAACATTAAAAATCGCCATTATTGTTGTTTCTACTAACAAAAAACACAGCAAAACTAGATTAAAACAATATCATCGCTATTTATTGAAAAACGCCCTCTATGCAAAATATGGTTCGCGTTATGTATCACGCGTACTGCACGGGGGATACTGTCGGACGTAAAATGCTGGTCCCGCGGGATAAGCATTTTTGAATCGACGTTTTCTGGTACAAAGAGAGCTGATTTTTCTTAATCCTTATAGGTGTAAGTTCATACATGTAATACAATTATAAAAATAAACTAATCTCAGTTTTTATCATAATTGAGGGCGCTGCCTCCAACACATCTCTTAGTGTCCCTTTAATAGGTTAAACATGCCGGTGTAGAAAATCATTTCCTAGTCATGATGCAAGCGTGGCACATCCTGTATGTACTGATCAAATGACACTTAGTGATAACAAAGACCATCACGTCACACACACTGTGCCAGACACTGTGCCAGACACTGTGCCAGACACTGTGCCAGACACTGTGCCAGACACTGTGCCAGACACTGTGCCAGACACTGTGCCAGACACTGTGCCAGACACTGTGCCAGACACTGTGCCAGACACTGTGCCAGACACTGTGCCAGACACTGTGCCAGACACTGTGCCAGACACTGTGCCAGACACTGTGCCAGACACTGTGCCAGACACTGTGCCAGACACTGTGCCAGACACTGTGCCAGACACTGTGCCAGACACTGTGCCAGACACTGTGCCAGACACTGTGCCAGACACTGTGCCAGACACTGTGCCAGACACTGTGCTAGATAATGCTCAGCATGCCAATAAAACAGATGACAATGTAGATCAGCCAGCTCCAGCATCGCAGCCAATGACAGTTAATGTGGACAACCAAAATGAACAAATGGTTGCCATTAGACACCCACGACAGTTCTACAAATGAAGGTGACAATATCTTTGAAATAGAGAAAATTCTCTATAAAAGGAAAGTCCGAAGGAAATGGCTCTATCGGATTAAATGGGTCTCGTATTTGGCAAGTTGTAACTCTTATGTGTCTTTTGAGGAACTGAGCCCAGCTTGTCGAAGACTAGTTGAACAGACTCATGATGCTACTCGAAAGGGAAAATCAAGTACAGAAAATAGGACGAGTGTCTTATTAACTTTGAAAGTAGTTGACATGTGATAACAAATAAATAGTGTGTATTGTTCAAATTTTGAATGACATTATAAGACTACAAAGCTGAACACATTTTGCCATTACAGGTGGTTACACAGAAATGCATCCATGTATTCAGAACCGTAATGGTTTGATCATAATATGATATGAGACATGTCTTTTGAAACATAACATTTGTATGGTGGAAATATGCATTCTGTGAATGATACTACAATTGCAAGTTTTTGGTTTAATGATTTTCATAAAATGTAATTTCTGTAATACAATTAAGGGTTGCAATATTTTATATGGCTCAATCATATGTGTAGAAATGGCAGATTTTAATGTATGTTGATATTTTTAGCATGTTGATATTGGTGTGATCTTTATTTCTCATTTAATGGTAAAAGAACTACCATTAGTTTCTTTGAAAGTACAAAGTAAAAGGTTTTTTCAAACCATCTAAATCAAGATTTTGTTCAGAAGCAAGCACAAAGATGATTTAATCTATTATTTGGATTAGTACTATTTTACCCCTTTGAATTTCAACAATGAAGTAGACAATTTTGATCATAATTTTGTTTGTTTGGAAGAATGCCAAATGTTAATAACCTTTTTTTTCTTTTCAAGATCTTTAGATACACTAATATGTTTTTACAGGAGACAAGAATCTCTAATAACCTGTGTGTGTACACAGACTGTTTCGGGTTGACATTTGTAAGCATGTAATTGATAGTTGAATAATTTTTTTTCTCATCAGAGATTCCAGAATAGAGATAAATCTAATAATGACATATTGTACAATGTAATGTCTGTACCAAACAACAACAACAACAACAAAAATCTCAAGGGCATCACATGTAACATGTCAGTTTGATACATTATTACATAGCAAGGTTAATTGTAATGCTGTGAACCATGTGTACAAGTTTCCATCTCTTATGTTTCAAGTATAACAACTTTTTTTTGGAAGATATTGTTTGAGTGTAGGGTTGATGAGTAGATAAGTGTAGTTTATGTACATGGTAGGGGTGTGTGTAAGTGAGTGATTGTGTGGTACTTGTATCCTCTTATTATTGTACAGAGTGTATCAGAAAGAACTGTACCGAGGCAATATGATTTATTACGGTATGAATTCGATTGATATTGTTCAAACCGTTTTCACATTTATCTTGCGCAAACGCCCAGCTTTCATAAGAATTTTAAATGTTGAAAATCGGACATTTCTGATGGAAAATACAGACTTTTTGGTAAAGATGGTAGATTTAAATTTTGGTCGAAATGATCAATTTAAAAATCGGTGAAATTACTAACCCTACCTGAGATATCCATCTGTCCATAGGACAGGGTGTTTTTTCGGTCGTCATATCTCAACTTTTCACATCACTTGTATAACTTTTTATTATTTGCATACTTTTGTGGGTGAAATTTGAAGATGAATTCTGATTTTTAATCCACAAATAAACCAGGATTTGTTCTGCTTGAGTGGTTTTAACTTTCCTTTCTTTGGCGGGAGCTTTGAATATTGCTTATATGGTGTGGGCTACATTGTTTGAAATGTTGGGTAAGTGGTAGAGAGGATTGATTGAAATTGAAAATAAGTTTTTCATCGATTTTCGATTATGTCTTGCCACACGAGAACAAAAAGAGATATCTCAATGAAATTAACATATAATATAGGAAACATGTTCACCTTTATATTGCAGGTGTTTATAAAACAATAATAATTTTGTATTTTTTATGTATTTTAGAAACACGGTACAGTTCTTTCTGATACACCCTGTATAGCAACACTGGCACATTATTATTGTGGCTGGGTCCCTGTAGACTAAATGTAAGCATGTCTTTCCTACATGTATTCGCCTATCATGAGATAGGGATCTTAATAGTCAAGATATTTTGCTGACATGCAGGGAAGCAATTTAAGATTAATGATTTTCATGAGATGATTCTTCACTTTGGCTGGGTATTTCTCTCACATACATTTAGAAGCCTATTAATTTGTCTAAAAGTGACTTACTACAGTTTAGCAGATTCAATCATTTTGAAGAAGAAAAAAGGATGCCAGCAAAATTTGGTTTGTCTGTGAATGCACTTAGCAGGCCTCAAATTTCGTCATTTTAGGGGCACGGCCACTTTGGCCCTAAGAATTACTCATTTCAAAGGGCACCGAGGCCATGTTCTGGGCACCAAGGCCATGTTCTGGGCACCAAGGCCATGTTCTGGGGCATCAAGGCCAATTTATGTTTACGTTATTTCTACCATAATTGTACATGTAAACCTCACTAGGACTTTTAATACATAAATACTTAACAGCACGAGACATGACAGTCTTTTAGTTTGTCAATCAACATATTTTAATACCATAAATACAAATCTGGGAAACCAGCGTGACCTAAGGATGAGCCTTTCTCCTCCCTAACCATCTGACCCTGGAGGGGTCTGTGAACCCCATTGACAGTCAATCAACTCTTGAATACCATGTGCTGAGGCTAAGTGAACTTTGCCATCTAGACAACAACACAGGCCAAAGGTGAATGACCTCCAGGAAGAGCAAAATGCAATATCTAACAGAGGAATGCATAATGGCGACAATTGAAAATAGACATTAGAATACATAATCTTAATCTACAACTACAACTATGATATGAGCAATATATTATAATTTTTGAATACAGTGCTTGAAAATTTCCAGAGATTTGGCATTGTACATTGAGGGTGTCAGTGAATTCCAGTCCTTAATTGTGCGGGGATAGAAGCTGAACTTATATGAGTCGGTGTGAGTTGGAACGATACTGAATCTCTGTGGATGGAATTGCCTGGTTTGAACAGCCTGTCTGCACAGATAGTGCGGGATAGGAATGGCAATTTGGTCATTTTGAATTTTATATAGGATTGCTAATCTTTTATTTTTTCGTCTTTGCTCTAAGAAGGCCCACTGCAGGTCTTGTAAAATATTTGTTACCGTGCCCTCTGTTCTTTTGTGGTTATTGGTTACAAATCGGGCTGCTCTGCGCTGTACTGCTTCTAGACGTGATATGTCGCATGCATGTCCCATACAGCGGAGGCAAACTCAAGGTGCGGTCTCATAAAGTGCGAAGTACATTAATTTGTTGTTTCACGTACTTCGCGCACCTCCAAAGATTGTATGTTATAAGTTAGTGATACGCTATCAATACGTTAGTCATACGCTATGTATACGTTCAATACGCTATGGATATGATATGGATACGTGACAGGGCCTTACACGATCGCCCGGCATAAGGTGAATACGTGAGAATACGTCGAAACTCGTTGGAAATACGTCAGACATACGTTAGACATACGGCACACTATACGTTATCAACTCGTTATCACTACGTTGGCTGTACGTTTCCCCGTCAGCCTACGTTCATCAACGTATACCAACTTACGAGTAACGTACCACTAACGTATGTCAACGTATATTTAACGTACCACAAACTTACCGGGAACTTATGCAGAACGTATTAAGCACACGTTGAGTACGTCGAGAAATTTTGAACGTGTTCCAAATTGTCACAGCGTATCACAGCGTGCTCTTAACGTAAACGACGTATCCCCAACGTACCCCTAACTTATATCAGCGTACACCAACGTACACCAACGTATTTTTCGATATTTCGCATACGTTGAGGCGATACGTTATGGTGTGACAGGGCTTTTAGACATACGTTTACGTTTTAACACGACCTTACAACGATGAATTTAACACGACCTACGCAGGGGACCTAGGAGTAAATATCAGAAATACACATGATAGGCATACCCAACCAATTTTCATATGTTGTGCATTTCTTTTATTTGGTCCAGGATTTCAGATTCTTTCCTAGTTCTTTCCATAAGTGACATTCGATCAAAGTATACACATGTTTGATCCAGAATTGTACACATTGGACGGCGAGGTCGTCAGAATTGTATAGATTATACGGCGAAAAGTAAGATTTTCGCCGGGGGTCGTGTTAAGGGAGGTGTCAATAATACTGCACCAATATAGGCCGTTTTTGTATTGTATTGCATAAATGTGTGGTGGCATGGAAAACCCTTCACATGGTCATTTTCTAGCAACTTGGTTTTTTTCTATGACGGAGAGCGTCATAATCTACTGAGTATTGGACTGTTTAAATTTTTCAGAAATTCCATCTAGAACTACAGTTATAGTATTTTAAAGTCGGCAAGTTTAAACGCAACGCTAAAAATTGAAACTGACAATTCAAAGGTGTACACAAAATCTTTTAAATGCTCTAATAATAATAACACTACATTGTTATGTCACACAGAATAGCTTGTCATATGAAAAGGACTTTTGATATGAACCTAGTTTTTTGCGATATTATTAACAATTGTAAGTTCTTCACTTTCAAAATCTTTACAATGCATTGTCGAAATTCACAAGTGGTTACCATGGTAACAATGTCATTTTACGTAGCATTTTACGCATAGCATTTTACACTTAAAATTTGATAAACAAAGTTCAGAAAAGTACTAAAATAAACTTAACATCTGGAATTTTTCATAAAAAACTCCTGGAGACTAAATTTCAAGTTATAATCTCTATCTTGGGACCAAAGTTGGAAAATTGACTTGGAACTTTGTTAGGAATAGTTTGGTATGACCCAGATATCTTAATATTAACACTAGCGACTTCCGACGGGTTTTCCCATACCACCACACAAATGGTAGGTTTTTGATGGATAATTGTAGTCAAGCGTTTTGTAAAAATAAACATCACGAACAGCCAGACGAACGAACATAACAACATGAGCCGAATCAAAATAGAAATCGTGATGAAATATTCATTGAACAAAAAGTTGTAAACAATATTAATAGATAAAAAAGAAAGAGAAAAGAGACTCGTTGATAAACAAACTAATGCTATTGTAAGTAAACAATATAATGGAACATAAAAAAGTACAAATGTAATATTAAAAAAGTGTGCTCCCCAGCGGAATCGAACCCTGGAATCCCGCTTAACAGGGCGGGTGACTAACCATTACACTACAATATCTTATTGACAATCGCAGATGTTACAACGGTATATATCTGTTGAGATTGTCTCGGAATCGGCTAAATCGAAAATTAAAATGTGATATTTAAACTAAATTGTCCATTAAAGCACCATTTTATTTAGGGTAATAGACACATTTAATATAAAATATCATTAAAATACTAATTTCGCACAGAAAATCGGAATTTGGCGATATTTTCGCATTTTATACCAAACACTACACTGCCGACTCGGCGACTGTATTAAAAAACCTCAAATTGCCTGAAACCACAGATAAGGTTCGTCAATACTTCTTCCTTTATGTATAATACAATTAAATGCAATAATTGTAACGTTTCACGTCACCACTAGCTCATTGAAACAATAATAAAGACCAATACTTCTTCCTTTATGTATAATACAATTTACATTATTTAGTAAATACAATAATTGTAACGTTTCACGTCACCACTAGCTAATTGAAACAATAATAAAGACCACGTGACCTTTCATTTGAAAACTAAGGGGTCCGAGTTAACTCATCCCCCAAAAAGGGTTGACACCTCCCTTAAGTGCATTCACACGGGCATATAGACCGACCGGCCTGCAAGTCATGTTAGTTCGTTACTCTATCCTGAAAGATCTCAAGATTAAATTGGGTCGGCGTATAGGATTCAGACGGGCGTAAATTAAGCGGTACTCTATTTTACGGTTTACGTTTAAGGATAAGAACTGTATGATATAGGTTTTGTTTATCATAATAGTTACGTATTTTATCGCTCACCTTTTTTCAAATATTTCTTTGCTTTCTCTACTTGATCGTTAGATAAACCTCCGATAATGCTTTGTCGCAGTACAACGTACGGTTGGTATGGGGTTATAGCCACGTCCTCTGGGGCACCTTCTTCAGTACCTAGAATGTTGGTAAATGTATCAAAGGGTTACTATTTCAGGTTTAGGTTATAGGCCTAGTTAGTTTGGCAGTTGGTGATATACACAAGTTATTGCAAACTAAATAATCAATGATGAAATAATAAGGTGAAGCCAGGTTGGTCAAAAAGGATGACACTTTTTCAAAGTCAATTCATCATAATCAATCGTCAGTGATTTAATTATACAATGACCATATGAATGAAGAAGCTTTACACCATTTTCGTACGTAAATTTCTCAAAATTCGGGAAATATGCTTTCTTTAAGATCTTTATCTTCGGATTGCTTTCATTTGTAATATTTCGATGAGGCTGCAGTATCTCAGCGATTATATAGAAAAACAAAAATATTTAACATTAAGAAACATGTTTATGTACTTATTATAGAAAACTGTAAAAATAGGGTTTTTCACCGTAAGACTATGAGGGTGGTGAAAAAATAGGTCAATACAATATAGCAAAAAAATCCATTAAAATGGAATGGCATTAAATCAACCTAGGACTTTTGTTTATTTTATATCCGTGACCTGAAACTAGGCTATATACTGCATTAATGTCTTTTTGGCAGAAATTTATAGTCCACAGACGAAATCTTTGACAAAACAATTATATTATATAAGTTATTCACAGTCCAATATATATCATACAAAAACGGCTCGAAAAGGTATGCATTAATCGAAGCAAATAATCAAGTGCATAATTTTGTTCTGCGTATTTTGACACCTCGATCGTTGAGATACGATGTTACGGAGTGGAGTTATTGTCATTTCAATGATCGTGGGTCCAGTTTCAAAAGTGACACTCATCCCTATTGAAAAGCACGAATCTGATCATTCTAAACAGTAATGCAAACCTCTTTCAACAGGATGATTTGTCACTTTTGAAACTGGACCCACGACCACTGAAATAACAATAACTCCGCTCCGCAACATCGTAGTCTCATCGATCGAGGTGTCAAAATACGCAGAACAAAATTATGCACTTGGTTATTTGCTTCGATTAATGCATACCCTTTCGAGCCGTTATATATTGGATCATTTCTAAGTGTTTCGATACTTTTTGTGAGCAGTTTATGTGTGTAACAGGCAGTGACGCGCGGTGACCTGTTGAAGTTTTACACAGCGCGGCACTTTCAATTTTGCCGGCAAAGGTGATAGGTACCTTGATGTTGGGCTCGATGGTATTCCGTGTCTGGTACTTTCATGGTTGGGTGTATGGACCTACGGCACATATTCTCATGGCCACAGTACGACATACGTTGGCGCACTTCGATCAGCTGCGCGCGCATGCTTGAAAACTTACAAAATGCCGCTAACCAATCAGAGCCGTGAAGTCGAGCTTACGTATGGATCTACGGCACATAATCTCCTGGCCACAGTTCGACATACGTGGGCGCACTTCGACCGGGCTGCGCACGCATGCTTGGAAACTCACAAAAAGCACCTGATTTGTCATATTTAAACTGAAGCCTTTTTAACAATCGTCACGCTGCGCCGTAACCGCCGACGCAGTGGGGCGTGATGGTGCGTGAATTAGCTCATGTTTATTCACGAGTTTTTCAGTTCTCACGTTTGAGCACCAACTAATCAGAGCCGTGAGGTCGAGATTACGTAGTGCGCACCACGGATGACCGTTGTACCGTTTTGAAATGAGGTTAAGCTCGCGTACTTTAGGGAGCACACCACTAAGTCGGGTTTGCGCGGCACTTCCGGCAAAACTTGAGTACAGCAATAGTTCCTTTTGACCAAATGAATGTGCAAAATTGGCATCAATTTGAGGGGTAATGATATCAAATTTGTGTTTTATGGATTTTATGAATTATAAAATTAATGTTTAGAACAGAAAATTCGATGAATTTAGCTGAAATATAAATAACGGGCCGATTTACACACATGGTGCATGAACGGGAAATAACCGAATATTGACTCGCATAATCATACCATTTAATTTCGCCGACTTCTAGCAAAAAATCTTGACGGCATATCTCAGTTCATATTAAGATATGTTAAAGTACAAGGATGGTCCTATAACATATCAAAAATTCAGAGATCTAAGTACTAGACAAATGGATTTACAGCGATTTGAATTCGTAGTACGTAGCGTGTAAAGTCAATGGGGACCGAATTAGTGTTGTGCTCCCTTTAAGGTAAAATCCTAGATTCCATGTCTCCGAATGCCTCCAATCAACGTGCATTGCACAATGATATAAATAAAAGTCGGGTTTCACCCAAATCTATGCGTACGTTTCAGATCTAGCCAGTTTGTTCTCGTTTTTAGGCCAATTTTGTCGGGTTTGACAAGGACCAGGGGGGCGGGGGGGGGGGGGGGGGGTTGCTCTTTTTTATACACAAAATGTGACCTTTTCAGTTGCTATGTTATAGTTCAACATTATCATTGACTGATCAAAATCAAAATTGGTTGGATTTGACTCAAAAAATTGAATTTTCTTGAGCGTAGGCCTAGAACGCCGCGTGGAGATCCCCCAAAAATAGCAGAATAGTGATTTTTACGCAAAGATGCGGCCTCCGTAATCAGGGCTTATCTCTAAAACGGAATGTTCGATTGACATAATATTTAGCTACTTTATTCAAAATTTCATGCTGAACAAGTTGATATCAATTTTTTAATGATTCTGACAATAAGTGGTACCTTCAAGGGAGCACACCACTAAGTCGGCTTTGCGCGGCACTTCCGGCAAAACTTGAGTACAGCAATAGTTCCTTTTGACCAAATGAATGTGCAAAATCGGCATCAATTTGAGGGGTAATGATATCAAATTTGTGTTTTATGGATTTTATGGATTATATATTTAATGTTTAGAACAGAAAATTCGATGAATTTAGCTTAAATATAAATAACGGGCCGATTTACACACATGGTGCATGAACGGGAAATAACCGAATATGCTCCCTTTACGCGAGATCAACCTCTTGTGACGTGCGTCCATTGCACACCACGGATGTCAGTTGCACCGTTTTTTGAGGTGAGGTTGACTTTACGCGACGCGAGGTCAACCTCATGTGACGTGCGTCTATTGAAACATCACCATACTAAACAAAAAGAGCTTGGACTCCATCACAGACAGAAAATAAGCAGCATTATACATGTATTTTTACAAATGTGACATAGACTACAAAACATGGCTGCCTCCATCTATGTTTCGAAATAACCTAAATTTCGTCATTTTCGCAAACCCATGGCAATAGGGAAAGTGGAATATAATATTGTAAATCATGTCTTAAGTATCCCTTTTGTTGGTGGGGAATATTATACTTACGCCTGCGTTTCATGTATGGTAATTGGCACAACACGTGGTTATGATCGTCCAAGTGGTAGGTCACCCATTCAGATGGCGATATGAGGACATCCTCTTGCAGGGGATCAAACTATATGGAAAAATGTTTATACAGATAGGTTTCACTTATTTGGTCGAGATTGCTATACCCAACGTGTAATAATATCATTATTATAAATAATCTGACGAATTTGATACCGAATACCGTATGGTTTCAAAGTTGAACCGAGAAATCCAACTACGTTTTTATGGTTTAGGATATATGACAAAAACTTTGCCACCCATATGTTGCACATACCGAGATACATGTATAAAAGTGGTCAGCTCGCCAATTTCCCTTCTTGTTGCTGGTATAACTAAATTCCATTGTGACCCTAGATTTTAATATCGTTTGGGAATTAAATATATCATTCTTTCAACATTCAGTATACAACAAGATTATACATATATTAGGGCGACCTGTTTAGCATGGACCCCATCTGGATGCTGTATTGGTTACTAGCGCAGACACGATGTGGAAGTCGAAGGCTCAATATTGGCGACATACAGACAGGTCGTAGACAACTTTTCTGAAATCGATGATATCCTCTGTTTTATGATTTGTGGTTTTATCAAATCTTCTAGTTTGGGATGGTATGATGGGATGGTATACTGAAAGATGGCTCTTAAATGATATACAAGAAGTGAACTCCCCCATGATTGTTCTAATTTGAAGTCGAAGAAGGGCAAACAACCTACCTGTAGGTTGCCAAGTAGTTCCGCGTGTCTCATGCGCCATCCTGATGCGATGAGCCTCTGAAAAGCGCCTGCACCTCGACCTGGATCAGAAACTGAAATGATGAAACAGCCATCCAAGTGACCCTAAGAGAAGAGCTTGCAAAGCATATTTCTAGTATCGTAGTTAAAGGAATAGCACTAAGATTTCTTAAACAACATAAGCATTGTATTACTTTCTGTCATATTTTCCTTGGCCATAACAACACGGTAATGCTTTGAATACGTGGTTAAAGTATGTTTCGTTAAAACATCTTCAATGCTTAATGTCAAGAACTTTATATAGTGTAATTAGTTCCAAAGTGGCGAGAATTGTGAGGCTTGTATTGGTCTGTGCGCAAAAAGAATCCATGTCGTTGTGCATATTATTTTATTGGTGAAAGTGTGCGTATCATAAGCAGGTATCAGCGAGCGGTGGATAAGTAGGTATTCCATTTGGGCCTGTGGATAGATTATTAGCCCCACAATATTCACCTATTTGGAACTGATTAAACTATAGCTACTATATTGCCGGATGATAAAGAGAGGTTTTAGTATTTAAAAAAGGACACTGAAAACAACAACAGCAACAACAACAAAACATGAACGTCGACACCAAGATCATCAACAACAGCCCGAACAGCAATAACAAGAACAATAACAAGAAGAAGAAAAACAACAACAACAGCAGCAGCGGCGGCGACGACAAAAGAAACAGCAGCAACAACAGCAACAGCAACGACAACAACAACAACAACAACAACAACAACCACGAGAACAATTAAAGCATTCAACAGTAATGATCAAATGCTTTGAATAGATGCAGCAAAGGCGTCACATTGCACTCATCCATGGCTCTGTTTCAATCTTTTAGGTACCATTACTTTACTCTGTTGTCATTGACGGGGTAGTTGATGAGTGTGAGGACACTCTGTATCTGTATGCACAATTATGATTCTACCTTCTTTGGCAAGATCAGGTCAGTTAGCGATCAGCTGCTCTGCAAAACCAAGTCTAAACAGGGACTAGAGATCTGGTTTGACGAATGAAAAGTAATAATTATCGAGCTTTCCAAGTGTAGACCCTTGATCATCGCTATAGAAAAGATCTGACCAATTATTGCTATAAGGGTCTAGAAACCGATGTGTCATTATTGCCAAGAAGCTCACCTGGACAAACCACATTTCCAAAATGACAGCAAGTGCCGGATAGAAAGACGATTAAGATGCAAATGACCCTCCGATCCACTTATATTTTTGGGTATATATATATTTATTAAACTTTGGATAGTACAAATTAGACGGCATAAGGGGAACAACATGGTTTGACAGCTACAGTGCCATCTACTAGACAAAGAATGTATGGACAGCTTCTTTGGTAGAACCGTAGAACCGCCTCCCTTCGTTACGGATGTGTCATTTCATCAAGGAATACAATATTATGAGGCTTATAACGTAAAAAGCATTTGTATTTCGTAATGTTTTTGATTTCTTATAGAGTTTCTTCTGTTTCTTTATCACCTCAACCAACACGAAAACGACCACCACCACCACAACCACTAACACCGCAACCCCACCCCCTTCCCTTCCCTTACCACCATATATATACGAGGGTCATTCAATAAGTTCTACCTCCTCACTCATAACATCGTTAATATGAATGTCAGCCTCATGACATTTGTCATAATTATAGCTCTGAATCATAGCTACACATTGATATTAAATGATAATTGATACCTGTTTCACTTTTGTTATGATGCGATCAAAGCCAGAGAGAGATTTTGGACAACGGACACGGACAATTACCCTAAAGATAAATACATGTTTTTTTCTCGTTTTCTCTCCGTATTGTATGATTAGATATAACAGCCCGATTTAAATACTGAAAATAGAAAACAATGGATGATTTCTGAATATGATACTGTATTATCATGTATCAATCAGATTGTAGGCAATATTAACTTTTGTAGGCTTTAAAAAGTATACTATCACCTCGAATGTATTGCTACGCCTTTAGCATACGGGAATACTGCTATTCGGTCACATTTTCGTTGTTACAAGACAAGCCACAGTGATGCCTCGAATGTGAAATCTTTACATGATAGTAACTTTATGAGTTTTTCTTATATGCAACCTTTAGAATAGTCGATCAGGTACTCATTGATAGAATATTATCTCTTCGAGAGACTTAAAATCCCTCCATTTAGTCCAGTATAATGAAGATCTCTTAGTTCCTATGAAAAGCAAATATGACTTTTGCAGCGGTTCTCTATAGGGTAGGGTTTAGATTAATAGCTGTCCTGGTCTAGTTCTGGCTAATTAGATGGTATTTTCCCCCAAGAAATCGGGCATTTTTATTGTTTATATTCTGTTCAAGAGACATTAGTAATTTAGAACAGTTTTATTTGGCCGGTAGGTACGTTTTGTATCTTAGAATTGGCCAAATGAATAGCACTAATGATATATTTGGCTGTTTTTTATCCGTTTCCGTCGCACTAAATGAATGTCTGGTTTTCACTGCATCCTTAGAAAAGTACAACCAGTACTCAGACCAATTTACTATGAATTTAGCTGAGATTCAAAGCTACAATTGTGGAATATTTCATACGACTGGCTTATACATGTATAATAGCAAAGTTAGGAGGTAGGAGGTAGAACTTATTGAATGACCCTCGTATTTATTAAGCTTTGGATAGTACAAATTAGACGGCATAAGGGGAACAACATGGTTTGACAGCTACAGTGCCATCTACTAGACAAAGAATGTATGGACAGCTTCTTTGGTAGAACCGTAGAACCGCCTCCCTTCGTTACGGATGTGTCATTTCATCAAGGAATACAATATTATGAGGCTTATAACATAAAAAGCATTTGTATTTCGTAATGTTTTTGATTTCTTTACCACCACCACCACCACCACCACCACCACCACCACCACCACCACCACCACCACCACCACCACCACCACCACCACCACCACCACCACCACCACCACCACCACCACCACCACCACCACCACCACCACCACCACCACCACCACCACCACCACCACCACCACCACCACCACCACCACCACCACCACCACCACCACCACCACCACCACCACCACCACCACCACCACCACCACCACCACCACCACCACCACCACCACCACCACCACCACCACCACCACCACCACCACCACCACCACCACCACCACCACCACCACCACCACCACCACCACCACCACCACCACCACCACCACCACCACCACCACCACCACCACCACCACCACCACCACCACCACCACCACCACCACCACCACCACCACCACCACCACCACCACCACCACCACCACCACCACCACCACCACCACCACCACCACCACCACCACCACCACCACCACCACCACCACCACCACCACCACCACCACCACCACCACCACCACCACCACCACCACCACCACCACCACCACCACCACCACCACCACCACCACCACCACCACCACCACCACCACCACCACCACCACCACCACCACCACCACCACCACCACCACCACCACCACCACCACCACCACCACCACCACCACCACCACCACCACCACCACCACCACCACCACCACCACCACCACCACCACCACCACCACCACCACCACCACCACCACCACCACCACCACCACCACCACCACCACCACCACCACCACCACCACCACCACCACCACCACCACCACCACCACCACCACCACCACCACCACCACCACCACCACCACCACCACCACCACCACCACCACCACCACCACCACCACCACCACCACCACCACCACCACCACCACCACCACCACCACCACCACCACCACCACCACCACCACCACCACCACCACCACCACCACCACCACCACCACCACCACCACCACCACCACCACCACCACCACCACCACCACCACCACCACCACCACCACCACCACCACCACCACCACCACCACCACCACCACCACCACCACCACCACCACCACCACCACCACCACCACCACCACCACCACCACCACCACCACCACCACCACCACCACCACCACCACCACCACCACATTTTATAGCCTTACCGTGCCTTGGTGATTGGGGACGAGGTGATTGGGAACGAGGTGACTTGGATCCGTTCTTTAGACCCTCTTTACCCTCGCCATTGTTGTTTGTAGCTATAATATAACAATATTTGATGAAAAATAGTTTGTATCTAAAGTCACTGTCATATTACTATGGACATACTACAAGCTATTTCACGCGAGCGTGTTTTGTTCCCGGGATTTTGTTGTTGTTCGCTGAGCTGAGTCCAGATGCATTATATGCGCGAACAACTATTTATGCATGCGGGTAACGATGTCGCGATTGACCAATCAGGAAGCGCGGTCATTTTTGAAATCTCCCGGTACGCACTTCCTGGTTTACGCACGTACGCATGTACGCACGCACGAACATACACACGAATTGTTGGAATCAGGCCCGTAACCAGGGGGGTTCGAGGGGTTCGATCGAACCCCCTCATTTTTTCAAAGGTAAAAAAAAAAAGTAAGAAAAGAGAAGAGCTTAGGAGGGGAGAGGTACGTGCCTTACTTGTACGTATCTATTCACTTAAGAATCTCATATACATGCAGGCCCTATATATATGTTTGAATGAGGCTGACGTGGGACATGAGTCCCGGACCTCGAAGTGAGTAGTTTGGACTCACTTTCCAAAAATAAATAATGTCTGATTGTGAAAAGTATGCCTATTTCAACAGGTTTATCAAGGCAAGAAACGATTCGCATTAAATTACATTTTGTTTTTACCAAAATAGACCAGAACACGGTATTTCTGAATTTCACAATTATTTGCGCTTAGGCAGAAAATAATTGAGTTTTCAAGGCCTATCAACAAATGTTGCAATTCAAAATAGTGCACCAAAAGCTTTCAATTCAGGCTCTATTTTAGAATTGGTAAAAAGAAAATTATTGATATTAAAAAAAAAAAATGCGCGAATTTGCCTATTTGCAATACATTATATTGAACACACAAAAAAAAATCGTAATTATATGAAAAAAATGGTGCACCAAATGCCTTCGTTAAAGGTTGTATTTTTAAAATTTCTTCAACTTTTCAGGGGGCACCCCCCCCCTCAAACACCCCCCCTGCGCCGCTTTACGCGGCGCGATGGTTCTTTCATTGCATTCAGTAAATCGAACCCCCTAACTGAAAAGGCTGGTTACGGGCCTGGGAATTATGTCCATAGTATCATGACGCTAACTATACAATGTTCTAATGCCACAATCAATTAATTTCCATCACATAATTTCATCACGAAATTTATAACGGTCTTGGCGTCTATTAATTATCATTATACCTTAAAATTGGCGTATCGAGTTATTCTTCAAATGAGCGAAAAAATTATCGCCAATATGTGACAAACTATTATAGTGATGCCCTCCTACTGTTAAAATATTTACAGAGGCGCTTTCAGAGAGCTCTGGCGAGGAAAAATACCCGATGTGCTAAATGTTGTAGTTAGACATCGCTCATGACATGCATGATATAAAAGTGGCACAATTTTTTATATTAACTTTGTGTTTTACGTTGTGTGGATTTCCAAGCAGGTTTCATCGGCGAATATCCTTAACCGTGTTACTCGGCACATAGTTTAGTTGATCAGACTTACCTGGGACATATATAGGGCTGGGCACGCCCTTCTGATTGCTCGCCATCTAATAAACTCACGCGTCCACAATTCTGTAAGAGAAATAAATTTAAAAAATCTAGGATATAATGAAATCTGTACAAACTGGTGTCACATAACACATAAAAGACAAAAAGACAATTCCACAAATGAAAAACACACCACATCTTTATTTGCTTTTATGTTATAGAAGTTCGTCTACAAAGTGTACAATTGTCGCATATCGAATTCATTAAACGTGACATCCATCATTGACCTTGGAGTGGAATCAATGATCTTGAACACAAAATGATTAGCATCATGGAGTTCCAATTAATTATATACCTTGACATTAAGTACCTTGAAGCACCACACCATCTTCGTTGTTGGCGTGTGACAAGGATTGTGCGGGCTTTTTAGCCCATTGTGCAACCCCTGCCCTGTAACCTAGGACTGAATAAAGGACAGAGAAAGATTTGAATCCATGATCGGAGTGAAAGATTATACGAAGTATCCAAAAGACTTACACCGGTTTTATCCGAAGGCGTTTATGTTTTGTTTTTGTTCCCTTTCGATGTTGTCCATGTCCGTCCCACCCGCCCCGTCCATCCAATACCTGTTTATTTATTTATTGTCATTACTGAATTATGGTAGCCTATTACATCGTATTGTTATGTTAGCTAGTTCTTAATGGGGGGGGGGGGGGGGGGGGGGGGGGGGGGGGGGGGGGGGGGGGAGGGCGATGGTGGCGATCGCCCCCCCCCCCCTTTGAAAATCTTCCCCAGAAAATTTGTACACAGATGAACAAATTTCGCGCGCATTTGTCTTCCCCAAAATAATGCAATATTCTTTGCTACAACCTTGTTTAGAGCCAAAATGTACCTCGATCGTGCAAAAAATAGGTGCAAATTCGAAAATTTTCGCGCGCTACCCGCGCATATTTGACTCACATTTTTGTTGTTGTTGAAAACGCCCCCCCCCCCCCCTTGGAAAAAGTGTCTTACGGGCCTGTAGGCCTACATATTATGGGTATGATCGGAGAGGCATCCTCGGGCCGATGAGATCAATAAAGCGTCTGAATGTTCTAGATTGAAAGCAAAGGTGATAGGAATGGGATTATGGTGGGATGATGCTCTAAATTGCAGCCCCCCCTTACAAAAATAGGGTAACATCGGTTTGGTTTCACGAAGTCATGAGATGTAAACAATAGGCCTGGTTAATTAAGGGTGTTTATGACACATACACTTAACCGTCACATTTTCTTGAAATTTTGATATTAGGTATTCTCAACGGTGCTGACCACGAATCTAACATTAAAAAAATGGGGTAACGGGCTTAGTTTTTGAGCTACATCCGTTTCAAAAATGGTGTTTTTTCAAAAAAATACTACATGGTTCTCTATGGAAATTAGGAAAATCTTGACTTTAATGGAAGATTCCAGAAAATCTGCTCGATAACTTTTTTTTTTCTTCTTTCAATATGTGCTGCGCATTGATACATTCTTTCAGAAAATGAAATTAAAAAAATGGGGTCACCAGCTTACTTTCTCTAATAATTGGCTTTAAATGACAAAATTCCTGCAAATTTAAGTGTAATGTTTAGCGTGTAAACACGCGTTAATTGCGCATGCAGCAAATGATAATCTTCGCGCGTACGGTGCGTTAGGAATTAAGCGTTTCGTTTATCTGTGACGCAGAGGCAACGAAGTCGCGCAGTTTATGTCGTGATCAGCGAGAGGTTGCATCAGCTCTCAGACATGCTTGGCTTACTTGTAAAAGTGAGTCCTTTTTCACATTTTCCAACGAAAACCAACGTACACGATTGCTTGATGATGTCCGAAAATTGTTTTAAAACTAGCCTATAGACCTATACACTAGTAACTGGAAAGCGGGGAAATCCTCACAGTAGGCCTATATTATGCAGTAAATTCAGACCTCACCTGAGTAATTTGGTGTGCGCCGCACCAAGGGCGTCCCCAGACCCTTTTCATTGGGGGGGTGTAAAGGTCATCAATTGCCGACAGAGCCATTGTGCCGACAAAAAAAAATTTCGGCTCGCTTCGCTCAACGGAATTCATACACGCCTATTTTAGTATGGACTGTATGGTCAGAACCGTCAATCAGTTTTCAGACATGGTCGGGGGACACTAATTTGATAAGGATAATTGAAATGTTAAATAAAGCAGCGCGCAGCGCTGATTGAATAGTTCTGGGGGAGCCAAGGGCGTATCCAGGACTGTTTTGATAGGGGGGGGGCACACATCCTCAAGCCATCTTGTTCATCTTAAATATTGAAACGTTGAAACCAATACAAAGGGCGCAAGAAGCTGCAGAAAATATGCGCGCCAGTGGCGTAACTAGACTTTTTTCATTTTGGGGGTGGGGCAATAAGGGGCAGTGACTTGAAATGGATGGGGCTCCTAATGGGTGGGCTTCAGTCCAGTGTCCATAAATGCGCGCGTAGCGCGCGAACATTTTCGACTTTATGCCTACCTTTTGTACGATTGAGCTACATTTCGGCTCTAAACAAGCTTGTACCATAGAATATTGCATTTTGGGAAGACATGCGCGCGTAGCGCGCGAACATTTTCATCTGTTACTTTGTACCATCATCATTCCATGATTCATTTGGGGGGCAATGGTTCAAAGTGGGGGGCTGCCCCCCGCTGGTTACGCCACTGATGCGGCCTGAGCGCGCAAAATTTTTCAGTTTTTTGAACTAAAATGGTCATGGAAAACTGTCCTGAAGCTTTCTTGAAGCGCGCAAAAATTGAATTTGTAACACTTAAATAGTCAAGTATGACGTTTTTGACTGTTTGATATTGCATAGTTACACATATCAAGTCCTGATCCAAATCGTATGGATTGAGGGCCATTATAATGTTAAAACCTGTAGAAAATATGCGCGCAGAGCGCGCAAAATTTTTCATTGAAAACTGGTCATTGAAAACTGGTTGGAAGCCTTCAGATACTATAAATTAAGCTTAAATAATGAAACATTGAAACTAATACGCGCGAAGCGCGAAAATATTTGCATTTCTAACACTTAAAGGGTCCAGTATAACGTTTTTAACGTCACCCATATAATATTCGGTTTGGTTCGAGACATTTATAATGTTGATACCTGTAGAAAGAATGCGTGCAAAGCGCAAAAAGATTTTCAGTTTTTAAGCTAAAATGGTCATGGAAAACTTTCCTGAAGCCATCTTGTTCAGCTTGAATAATGAAACATTGAAACTAATATGCGCGAAGCGTGCAACATTTGGCATTTCTAAAACTAAAAGGGTCCAGTATGACGTTTTTAACGTCCCCCATAATATTTGGTTTGGTTCGAGATCCATTATAATGTTGGAACATGTAGAAAGAATGCGCGCGAAAGCGCACAAAGATTTTGAGTTTTTAAACTAAAATGGTCATGGAACACTTTCCTGAAGCCATCTTGTTTTTGTTGAATAATGCTAACAAAACACGGTCAAATGTTCAGTATAGGCATGATAGGCCTACAGCCTGTATGTCCGACAACGACATAGACCTATACCATTACGTGAGATATCGATTGTGCCCCTGGTGCACACACTGTAAATCCTGGTCTCACGCAAATAACGACAGTTGTGCTTATTGTCTTAATTATAATGATAATTTGCATTGTTCAAGTCGAAGTTAGGACAGAGTCTACTTATAAGTTCTTACTTTGCATTGACACCTAAACATTGAGTTGGACTTACTTTTGCGATAGACTGATACTATAGTGAGCTTGCAGCGTCTACAATCAGTACAATGAGAGCAATTGGCCTACATCAACTTACATGTACATAATTATAGGCGAATTATTTAATATTTCGTAACCTATGTGCCAACATGATTGGCCATTGGCGACATTATTGACTTGGGTTTGCATTGACAACGACAATGAAATAGGCCTATAGTTAGTATAATTAAAAGGCCCACACATTGCCCGTTATGCCTAGCCTAGGCCTATACTATTCCGACACAATTATTTTTTGTGTGTCTTGACAATGAGCAAAACAAAGACTTGGGCCTAGGCTGTTCATGTGCGCCGACACAAAATCTCATAAAAATGGGCTCGTTCACAGTGCCTACAAATTCATATTCCTACATTGCCTTTGTTCATTTTTGATTTGATTTGTGTTAACATAACATATATGCCGACACAACATTATCATTTGCGCATACGATAATTGTTATAGGGCTTTCTTTCTTTCTTCCCTTTTTCCTTCTTTCTTTCCTCTTTCCTTTCACTTTCTTTCTTTTTTTCCTCTTTTCTTTCCTTTCTCTTTCTTTCTTTCTTTCTCCCCTTCTTTTTTTCTCCCCTTCTTTCTTTCCCTTTCTCTTTCCTTTTTTTCTTTCTCCCTTTTCTTCCTCCTTCCTTTGATTTGCCCACAGCACCATAATTTTGCCGACAGATTTGATGAATGGGTGGGGGGGGGGGGGGGGGGGGGGGGGTGACACCCCCCACACCCCACACCCCCCCTCTGGGGACGCCCTTGGCCGCACTTCTTCCTGGCAAACGTGCGTGAATATCATCATAATATGAACCCGATTCATATTGGCCATCAAACCTCGCCCCACCCCACCCCGACAGTAGGCCTACCCATGCCTGTCCTGCATCGCCTCATCCCGATTTCCCCCACCCAGCGCCCAAATCAATTCATTAGTCACGCCTTGCTGTCTGCTTTTATAAATTGGGAATGCATTATTTTAATGT
>CM069441.1:70328752-70365508 GCA_035610835.1 Ophiura sarsii | reverse complement strand
AGAGAGCAATAGCCCGTTGATTGTCCTCATATATTTTCACACACTTGTAAGTATTCTTAGGGTCCATGTCCCTCAGTAACTGAGATAAGTATAGGCTTTCTTGTGTAGTAGCCCCTAAAGCCATGTAGTCTGCTTCACAGGTAGATAAAGCTACAGTGGGCTGTTTCTTGGACTTCCAAGAGAAAACAGCGCCACCTTCAGTTAAACTAAAGCAGTAACCAGTAATGCTTTTCCGGTCTTCAACACATGACCCCCAATCTGAGTCACTGAAGGCGAATAGTTCAAGTGGTTTGTCACTCTTCTTGTACACTAATTCATCGTCAATTGTGCCCTTTAGATACCTTAACACTTGTTTAGCCATGATCATGTGTTTCTTCTTTGGATCAGAGAGATGTTGAGAGAGCCTACTGACTGACCATGAAATATCTGGTCTTGTGGATGTTGCTGCATAAATTAAACTCCCCACAACTTCCCCTGAATATCCTAGGGTCTGTAGGTTCATTATTTTGGGGGTTATCATCAGGTTTTGACTCGCATGGTGATGACCTCGGTTTGCAGTCGGTCATTCCAAACTTTTCCAACATCTTTGTGATGTATCTTTTCTGGCTCATTTTAATCTCCTCAGAAGTTTGAGTGAAATTGATCCCCCAAAAATATGAAATTTGGCCTAAATCCTTCATATTAAACTTTTCTCTCATCGTCTCTTTGAATTGATCCAATAGAGTCATATTGTCAGCTGCTATGATCATATCATCCACCCATATGACAACAATAATGACACCATTGGGTGCATTTTCCCTGTACACACAGTGGTCAGCAGAGTTTTGTACAAAACCATTGTTTCTCCCAGACTGTTTCTCCCAGACTGTTTTAAACCATAGATAGATTTCTTTTAGTTTATACACCAATTTTTCACCACTGTCTGACTTTACCTCAAAGCCCTCAGGTTGCTGTAGGTATATCTCACTGTCAATTGGTGCATGGAGATATGCCGTTTTTACATCCATCTGATGCACAATTAGGTTTTTTTAACCGCAACTTGCATAAAGGCCCTCACTGAAGTAATATCAGCAGTTGGTGAAAACGTTTCCTGATAGTCAATTCCCCTTTTCTGACTGTAACCTTTGGCTACGTATCTAGCTTTGAAGGAAGTTAAACCTTCAGCATTCTCTTTGAGAGCATACACCCATTCCCCCCCCCCCCCCCCCCCCCCCCCCCCCACACACTACATTTTTACCTTCTGGTAAGTGTACTACATCAAATGCATCATTCTGTTTAAGTGAATGTATATAATTCATCTGTCTGAACCAAGTATGTTTGTACATAGTCATCGTTCTCCTCGTGTTCAATATCTGTAATATAGTCTTTCAAATATTGAGGACGTGTTCTTTGCCTTGGGGGTATCTTTCCCTATGATTCTCCTCACCTTCAATCTCCTCTACCGCTACATTTTGTTCACCTTGTATTGGATCTTGACAATTTTGAGCGTCATTGTTTGGAACGTCCAAATCAGTAACTTCATCACTTGATTGGGGTTCATAGCCAGGGGTGTCAAATTCAGTTTGTGTATATTGGTCTACATTCCTTGTAAGGAATTTAACAAGTCTGTGTTTCAACACTTTTCCACTCATGGGATAGTAAACTAGATAAGCAGGGCTATTTTGGTCATAACCAACAAAGACGCCCTTTTCACACACCTTGTATCCAGTTTTGTGCGATTGTGAACATACGCATAGCATTCAGACCCAAACACTCCCATCTTAGACACATCTGGCTTAACCCCTGTCAAAGCATGATATGGAGTTTGCCCTGTACGGTTATTGTAGCATCTGTTCCTTGTAAATGCTGCAACCTTCACCGCATATGCCCACATTGTCTTGGGCAAACCTGAGTCAATCAACAAACACCTACCCATCTCGAAAAGGGTTCTCCAATGCCTCTCCGCCGTACCATTTTGATGAGGAGAATGTGGTGAGGAGGTATCATGTCTAATTCCCTTTTCCCTCAGTAATGCTCGGAATTCATTAATCATGAATTCACCCCCATTGTCTGACCTCAAGCACTTTATACTGCCAAAAGGGGCGCAATCCGCGAGGAATTGCTTGGTTGCTTGGATTGTGTCAGATTTATTTCTGAGGAGGTAAACAAATATACAACCAGAGTAATCATCAGTAAATGATATTGTATATCTATATATATCCATCTTTAGCGGTCACGTTTATGGGGCCTGCCAAATCAGTGTGAACCAAATCAAGTGGGTGTTTTGCTTTTGCATCAGGCCCTCTATTTCTTGTGTTTGCAAACTTACCCTGTATACAACTTATAAGTGTTACATTTCAGTTTGGTTTTGTCAACGTGTGCTTTATCTTTGATTTTCATACCGTGTACAACATTTTCCAATTTCAACACGTCTTCAACATTGCAATGACCCAATACTTCATGCCATTTTTCCAGATCTAATGAACATGATGAAAGGTTTACCTTGTCTTTGTTCTTACATTTTGTATTGTCTTGGAATTTTTGCGGCATACATGCTGGCTGAATTAAATCAAAAGATTGAAAATCTCCGTTTTTCACACTTACAGATTGACTTTTATTTTCAATCTATTTACTATTAGATTGATTTTAGATTGAAAACACGATGACACTACTGTAACAATGAGTAGCTTTGAGTCAATCTGGGAAAAGATTGATAACATTTTACTGCACTCTACACGTGTACCGTCAATCGCGACTATTATAGGGACACGCCGCCGCAGGATATGTTTGGATATGATTTTTAAAAAATCTGCTTTAAAACTAATGGGGCCCTCACATGCATCCGTGTGAGCTGGGCGGCCCCTTACCGTCTTATAGAAAAACAACAGAGTCCAACACGGTGAACAATCAGCAAAAAATGTCAACGGCCGCATTTTTTTTTTGTCACCGGGTTCATACTGTTCTATACCGGGTCCTTATCGGCCTGGAACCGGGTTCATACCACCTCCTCACCAGGTCCTCGCCGGCCGAAACGCTTGGGTACCGACCGAACCGCCTCGATAATGTCATCAAACTGCCCTGTATAAGCTGAGCGCTCAAGCTCGCCGCTTCTCTCACATTCCGGGAATCTCTGTAAAATACATTTGCCCTCACATGTATCCGTGTGAGCTGGCCGGCTCATTACCGTGTGACAAATTGGTGCAGACGGCGGCACACGGTGATGTCACACGGTGGGCCGTTTCCCGTCCGTTGAACACGTTGCCGGGGACATTGACGGCCATCCGCGCCCGGCAGGACCCGGCAGGAATTTTGAACATGCTCAAAACTCTTGCCGGGTGAGCAAAAGCGGCGGCAAACGGTGAGAGCCCGGTTTGAGGACGGTATAAAGACGGCACACCCGTTTCGCGCCCGTTCGCAGGGCGGTAATGGTAGGCGGCCACCTTACCGTCTAATAGAAAAACAACAGAGTCCAAACAATCACTAAAAAATGTCAACGGGCGCATTAATTTTTTGTTGTGGCCACCGGGTCCATAACGTTATATACAGGGTCTTTACCGGGTCCTCACCGGCCGTGTACCGGGCTCACCGTCCTCATACATTTCTAGCTTACCGTTCTCACCGGGTGCATAACACCTCCTCACCGGGTCCTCGGTCCATACCGTTCTACACCGGGTCTGTCCCGGGTTCTCACCGGCCTTGTCCCGGGATCACCGGCCTCATACAGTTCTAGCTTACCGTTCTCACCGTGTCCTCACCGTGTGCATACCACCTCCATACCGGTTCCTAACCGATCGAAACGCCTGGGTACCGGCCGAAACGTCTTGATTACATCATCAAACCGCGCTTTTCAAGCTGAGCGCTCAAGTCGCCGCTTCATTTGCATTCCGGAATTCGTACGACCAACATCTATAATACTCTCTAAATGTAAAAGACCTAAACCTCACTCTTTCGAGAGCTTTAGGAGGGACGGCTTTTTTAAGAAGTGAAGTTCACTCTTTTCAGAGTGATTTGTCACTCTTTTCAGAGTGATTTGTCACTCTTTTCAGAGTGATTTGTCACTCTTTTAAGAGTGATTTGTCACTCTTTTTAGAGTGATTTCCATTTTTTCAGAGTGATTTTAACTCTTTTTAGAGTGAAAATCGCTCTTTTAAGAGTGAACTTCACTCCAAAAAAAGAGCTGTTCCTCCTAGAGCTCTCGAAAGAGTGAGTTTTAGCTCTTTTACATTTAGAGAGTTGCAACATGCCAGCAGAGAGTCCGTTCCGCGAACGGTTACTAGGCTGCTGCATGCGGCCATTCGCAGTCCGTCGCTAAGATGGTCGACGTCCACCACCGGCCAAAACCGCCCTGCGAATGGGCGCGAAACGGGTGCGAAACGGGTGCGAACGGGTGCGCCGTCCTTATACCGTCTTCATACCGGGCTCTCATCGTTCGCCGCCGCTTTTACTCACCCGCCAGGAGTTTTGAGCATGTTCAAAACTCCGGTGGCCGGCAAAGTCCCCTGAACGTGTTCAACGGACGGGAAACGGCCCACCGTGTGTGCCGCCGTCCGTACCCATTTTTCACACGGTAAGGGGCCGCTCAGCTCACACGGATACATGTGAGGGCCCCATAAGGTGAACATGACCAAGGGCGTCAATCCCCCCCCCCCCCCCACTTTTTGACCGGGGGGGGGGGGGGGGGGCAATGTAATCATCCCCTGGTTTTTAAAGATTGTTCATTGATAAAAAACAAAATATTTATTGAAAATGAAGTGGTGGCTTTTCAATAAAATATTGGTCAAAAGTATACACTAGATCGCACCAAATCGGTTAACAAATTGATTTTTTTTTCCAATTGTGAGCAGGGCACATCCCCCTCATACTCCCCCTGTCCGCGCTAGCGCGGAGGGCAGTGCTGCGCACAGCTTTAATTGGTAAATTCATCCCCCCCCCCCCCCATCACACCAAACACGAAATTTATAAGTATGATAAGTGGGGCCCCATGAGATGATATGCTCATTTTGTTTACTAAAGATTGTTCATTGATAACAAATTAAAAAAATATTGGAAATGAAGTGGTGGCTTTTCAATAAAATATTGGTCAAAAGTATACACCAGATCGCACCAAAACGGTTCACAAATTGATTTTTTGTTTCCAATTGTGAGGGGGGGGGCACATCATGCCTCCCTCCCTCACCCCTACCCCCCCCCCCCTGTCGCACCGCTTTATTTAGTAGTTTTAGTAAATTATTCATCCCCCCCCCCCCCCCCCCCCCGTCACGATCGGTTGTATTGTCTGGTACCATTGATTGGCTACCCGATGATCGGTTGAAGTAAAACTGCGGATAAAGAGGGATTTTACCACCTCATATCGCACATTGGCCATCCGATGATCGGCTGTATAGTCTGGTACACATCAGCCCTATGTCACTCATATCTGTCCATGAGATTTGGTTCAGTATAGCGCACTCTATAAAACCTTCACCCGGAAGTTACAGCGTAAACTGTCAATCATTCGTTGTGAATGAATATTCAGTCATGACTATTCATGATCTCACACGATGTGATCAAGGAGTATATATAATAGGAGGGGACACTTAGCTTATTTGCATATTTGCTCATTAATATGATTAACCCCGTGAACCCAGTCAAAGATCGCCTCGAAGAGTCGAGGGGACTTTTCTATTGTTCTCTAACGACAGCGTTGGGACAGCGCATGAAGTTTCTTGTACAGAGTTGGCGATGAGCGATTGAGAAGTATAACAAAAGCATACATAAACAGATCGTAACATGAATAATGCAATGCAACAGGTCACACAACGTTCAGTCGAGCGACCATATACAGTATACAAGATGCCATTTATTGTGTTCAAAATGTCAACGTTTTTACCATTCTTTCCAAAATAAGGAGTATAATCACATTACAAACACATTTTGTGCGAGAGTATTACATATAAATATGGTTTAAAATGTCCAAAATGGCACGATAAAAATCCGTTCGTTATAAATAAAAGAATCAATGGTTAAATAATAAAACTGACACAATTACACTCGTCGATCTCTGTGGCGTGCATACGTTGGCCATATCGTTTGCAATCGGCAATCACGGGTTCGAATCTCCGTGTATTCGTTGTTGTTTTCTATTTTTTTGTTTAAAAAAAAACAAAAAAAACAACTTGATTGAGGATGTATGTAACATCATTTTTATGTCAATTTTTATAATTTTAAAGGCCGCCAATGCTTTTATAGTTTTTTTCTATTCTTTTTTTTAATCTATTTTTCTATCTATCATTTATCTCTGGATTTATTTAACTTTATAATCTAAACAAATTAAAATGCGTAAAACAATATATTATTGCTCGATAAATAAGTGATTGAATTTGAGTTCACTTTGATAATGATAGCAACACTTGTTGTAAAACCATTTTACCAGTGTGCCCAACCATTTCTCCTTTGCACACTTTGTTTAAAACACATTCAGAGATGTCATTTTTATAGCTTGTTATAGCTATAGGCTAATATACAACTGTAAGCTATTTGGATACACAAAGCAAACACATTTCCAAAACAGGCCATAGCCAATCGTACAACATGAGAAAGGAGACCGTTTATACCAATGTTAAATCTACCATGATTACCATTTTTTTAAATCTGTACAACCGATGAATTTCTAGAAAATCTTTGGTACAACTTCATTTCAAGAAAGTTAGTTCTTGTACCAAATTTAGCTAGCTTTAATAAACGAATTGGGAGACGCAATATTCATGTCGAAATTATGTGGAAAGGCAATCAGACAACTATTGATAGACGCGATCAAGTCTTGTACCTTTGAAGGGTGATTACGGGCACGTATGAGTAAAGTGGATTCCCTCTATAATGAACCAACATTTTAATTTCAGTGCCAAAGATCTTGAAAAAGGTTACAGGGGACATTCTCGCTTCGACGATGCTCCTATGCGTAGGTCATCTGAAAGCCCGGTCCGATGGTAGACTCCGAATCTCCAGAATCTTAGGAGATATGTACACATTTTCTCATAATACTTTATGCTGCTACGCTTCCAATCATTAGATGGTTATAGTATATGCACGGCGCAAAGTGCACGGTGTCTCATTTAGGCCCACAGGCCGGGCGGGCTAGAGAAGTGCTCAGAACCGGGACTATTAGTATTAACAATACACTCAATTTAAAAAAAAAATTAAACACCGGATTCTACTGTCGCTCTGTTACGGTCGTATAGTCGGCCCCCGGATTCCACCGTCCCGGGCCACCGTCACTCTGTTGCAAGTAAGTGTAGGCCCTATATTCGCCACAACATGTGGGCACTATACCGTTAGTTTTATTGACTGTACATCATGCCTTTCGTCGGTATACAACTCGGACTTTTTACTGTCTGATAAGTCTACCCCCTCCCCCCTCCCTATGGCCCTGTTTAAAGCGGTACGCCACTGATTCGCGCATGTTGGATGTGCCGGCCCGTCGCGCGCCAGTGGTCCGCATTGCGGCGCGTTATTGATCACTCTCGATCATAGTTCGGTGTGGCCCCTCGCTACACGGCTCGATCCTCATGGCGGCATTATTATCACATCAAACCACTTCTGGATGTTATCATCAATCAATCAATGCATTATCGGCTGCTTTAGTCAAAATTAAATATCATATATACCAAGGGATATACAACTGTCACTGGATATACCCACTTTGCCTATCTGTGATATACCATTGAACCGTCAACGCCTGAATCTTTTCCGTGAACTTTTCCTGATTGGGCTTTTCCACCCCCACCCCCCCCCCCCCCCCCCCCAAACTGGCCGGAGCCCGGGGGTTAGATCTACGGTTGATTAGCGCATTACAAGAAGTTGTGTCATTTGCCATGCAGCACATACTCATTAGGCATTTGTCCAAAATTTTAGTTTTAGTGGACAAATCCAAAGCGATCGGACGCATGCGTAGACAAAAATGTTGTCCCCTCGACTCTCCAGAGGGCCTTTTCGATATTCAGACGATGGCGGACATAGGTTCGTGTGACGAATATTCTAGGTGAAATTCGATGTGGGAACGCTCGGACTGTAGGGAACGATGATATTTCTGACTTTAACAGCGCCAGGGCATCGTTCGGGGACCGTTTCATTATCACTCAGGTCGTGTCAGTATGAAATTAGGTAAAACACTCCGACATAACATTGAAATCAACGGAGATTCAAAGATTACGGCCGTTCGTGTCCACTATGGTCTGGTACTTTTCATTTTCGACTTCACAAATGACGTATATTCATTGATATGATTATTCATTGTATATTCATGACCGTTGATGCTTTCGTCGATTCGAACAATAGAGTGTCAGGGGCCTGGTTTTACTCGCAGCAACGCAAATTTAATAGGTTCACTGCACAAACTCTTTATTGCATTCGTACTCAATCAATGTCTGATTTCAATGTGCATAACATAAAATTGCTTTATTTCAACGAGCCAAAATATACAAAGTATCCTCTAGAAATCTAATATAACTTTAAAAGCAATGTTTATATTTCAGTTCAGTTCATTAAAATAAATATATTGTTGAGTATCTCATTTCAGTGTTTGTAACATAATATTGCTTCATTTCAACAAGCCAAAATGTACAAAGTGTATTATAGAAATCTAATAAACTAGTAATTTTGAAAAACAATGTTTATACTGTATTTCAGTTCAGAAGTATCAACTTAATACTAGGCCCTAGTACATTGCAAACACATCTCTTGAATCCATATAATATCAAAACATTCTCCGAATAAAGAAGTTATGAATTGTTGTCACAAAATTATTTTCCATAGTTTTGAATAAAAACAACATATCCAGAAACAACTGTTTTTAATGACATTCTACTGAAAGGTAGATTTTCTTTCTTTCAGTCTTTGGCAATAATCAGTCAGTTTCAGACATTTAGATGGCGAATTCAGTGTCCTGCTCTGCCTTCAACCTGTCTACCTCTCAGTACTACATTATACATCTGCGGGCTCTTTCCAGCATACTATATCCACTGCCCTTCCTGTTATGACGCCTCTGCGTAATTGTGTGACAGCAGCGATGATTCTTCTACTTAACACTTGGATGCTTGCAGGCGGCCCTTCTCCGTAAACCTTTACCTTGAGGTAGCCCCACAGAAAGAAGTCACATGGTGTTAGATCCGGAGATCTCGGGGGCCATTCTTGACCATGCCCTAATAATAATAATAATAATAATAATAATTAGTATTTATATAGCGCCTTTCCAAAGTGATCAAAGCGCTGTAATTTCGCTGCTGGTGAATCATCAGAATCAGGTCGCATCAACTAGGGTGCTGCCAATTTCTAGCGCAAACCTATCCGCACTTAGATTGTAACATCCACCTAATCCAACGGCAGACCCGGGAAACAGTTCCTGTAGTCTCTGCCTTGTAACTCTGGCAGTATGAGGCGAAGCACCATCTTAAATAAACTTAACACCTGGGATGGATCCATCCTGTAGCTGTCCATATCGCCTGGCGAGCTGGGGCTGTACCTGATTGTTCAAGATATCTAAGTATCTTTGTGCATTCAATGTTCCGTTTACAAAAATAGGTCCAATCAATGTGTTGTTTCCCATTACTCCCATCCAAACCACAACTTTGCGCCTATCCGAGGGAGCATCAAAAGTAAAGTTCCTTGGAGGTTGTCCTTTTGGAGCATATTGTCGAACATGATTTGTGCTGACCTTCCCGTTCATATAAAAGTTGGCTTCATCAATGATGAGTGTGTCATCAAGCCACCCTGCTGGTCTGTTAAGCAGCCATTGGCTAAATCTGACTCTGCGTCGGTAGTCTCCAGCTTTAAGGGCATGGCGATGTTGGATCTTGTATGGGTGCCATTGTAAATCCTGGCGTGTGATTCGGTTGAACGTGGCAGATGGAATATTAGGGCAAGGATTCCGACGTGCACTTGCATGAGGGTCACGTCTCAAAGCTTGCTGCACAGTCACAATATTATGACGACTCCGTCCAGTTCGTCTCCTACCAGAAGCATCAGCTTGTCGGTTCTTAACTTGTCCATGTTGATCAAACTTTGTTACATTGTAAACTATGGTACCTTTGCAAGGTATTCTTCTGGCCCTTGGAAACCGTCAACTAAATCGTCTTATGACTTCTACATAGCTTCTTGTCAGCCAGTAATTCTTCACGATGAAGGCACGCTGATTAGTAGGATACTGAGGAGCCATTTTAATATCTGTATCAGCTCTAAACTAAAGCACGAAGTATTCGTAATGCATGATATAGTACAATTAAATTTCCCGCTCCTAGAAAGTGGCAATTCACACATTTCCCTCACCCCATCTACACTATTCAAGTGAATTTAGCATTACATAATCAGATTTAAGGGATTAATTTTAATCGATAATCATTGATCATTATTGACTAGAACATTTACTTGGTAAATGATGACAAACAAATAACTAAAAATATAGCATTTCTGAGTTTTACAGGACATCATAATCATTTGGAAAGTAGTGAATATATGAGTGCAGTCAGGAGGAACTTTGAATTGTGCGCTACAGATCTAACGTTTCGATGAAAATGATAAAAACACCAATATTCCTTTAAAAGCTTGTAAATTCTGAAAAAAATGTTCGATTGTCGTAAATCAAAATTCTTAGAAAAGATGAAACTTCAATAATTTTGCATATAGAAGCAAAATGGTCTAAATGGTTCGTACACAATACCTTTGACTAAGCACATTAAATCATCAGCATACAGTCATCAAAAAAGTAACCATAGGGCCTACAGGTAATAAATGGGCTTATAACTCTAAATATATATCTCCTACCTAAAGATATTAAATAATAAAGTTGTTGAAAAATTTATCTTCTTCAATATGAGATATTGCCCGCTAGGATCGGGTGATTATTGAGGAAGTGACACTCCAAAATGTAATGTGAAGTCCGATTTTCATTTTCACATTTTTCTTTTCTACACGCGGACCAAGCTACGTGTACATTATCGATATTGGTAGTGCAATTGGGGGATGCATGCGAAGGTTGGATAGACGGCCGTATTGTTCCGATGGATCAATACGCCACCCACTTGTCATACTCTCTCCTATGGGCGGCCATTTAGGTCAAAAAGGTGTCAAATACAAATAAAGGTCTCAAATGATGATTAAATCAAATACACGTTAAGGTGTCAAATGTTGACAAAGGAGTCAACATCTGACACCTTAACGTGTATTTGACCCCTTTATCAACATCTGACACCTTAACGTGTGTTTGACCCCTTTATCAACATTTGAGACCTTAACGTGTATTTAAGCCCTTAATCATCATTTGAGACCTTTATTTGTATTTGCCACCTTTATTAACATTTGACACCTGTATTAACATTTGACACCTTTATCTGTTTGACCACCCCTTTATGAACGTTTGAGACCTTATCTGTATTTGACGCCTTTTAAGGCGTCAAATCAACATTAAAATCAACATTTTACACCTGAACGTGTATGTGAGCCCTTTTGACCTTTTTGACCCTTTTGGCGGGCCATAATACCTCACACCTTTATGACATACTCTGCGCCGAGCCGCCGACAGGGTCAAAAAGGTCTCAAAACTCGTTAAGGGCAAAACCGTGTTTTAAGGCCTCAGGCACGCAGTCTTGTTTGTTTCTCGTAAAATATTTGTAAAATCAGTTTGGGACATAATTTTTCTTGTTTCTCGAAAAATAGTTGTATTTTTAAAAAATAAAATCTTGTTACGCGTAAAATGTTTGATTTTTTAAAAATTTATAAATACAAATATTTTGGCAATAATTTTTAAAAAAATCTTGTTTCTCGTATTTTGTTAAAAAAAATATGTTTGACAATGATTAAAATAATCTTGTTTCTCGTAAAAGGTTAGAATTTTTGTAGTTTCATAAAAAAAAATTGTTTGCCATAATTATAAAAAAATCTTGTTTCTCGTATTTTGTAAAACAAATATTTGTGGCAGTAATTAAAAAAATCTTGTTTCTCGTAAAATGTTTGATTTTTTAATAAAAAAAATTCTTTGCCATAATTAAAAAAATTCTTGTTTCTCGTACTTTGTTTAACAAATATTTTAAATCTTGTTTCTCGTAATGTATTAGTATTATTTTTAAATTTAGAAGTAAAAATTAAATTATGCCCTAACAAAGTTTTAAAAGACTGACACTATTTTCGAGAAACAAGATTTATTTTAATTTACATCCATTTTTTTATTCTTTTGTTAATTAACAAATATTTTGTTTAAAGATTCGTTTTATTATGGTATTATTTAGGTATAGATGGGGTGACAGGTGACGTCACACCGGGTAAAACGTGGCTAGTTGCTATTGTTCTTTGCCCGGCAGTTTGCGCGCGCATCATGTTTTGTTTAGGACCCGTGCTTTTAAAACTCGCGCCAAAGCATTATAAAGGGCAATACGGCATAGCGGACAGTGTTGTGGTCATATGCTGTTCCCTCAAGCGTGTATCGACAGTCCAGTCCCTTCGCCCGTTGCGTTTGTTGATAAACATTGGATGTAAACAACGGTCACCTCATCTATATTCATTAACATTAACATTTATTAACCTTTATCTGTATTTGAACGTTTGAGACATTTTTGACCCTTTCAGTGCTAAAGCGAAAGGCTCAACAATGTCGAAAAAGTCCGCCAAAGGGTCAAACAGGCCTGAATGGCTTGCCAAATATTTTTTAAACAAAATACGAGAAACAATTTTTTAATTTTAATTATGGCCAAAATATTTTTAAAGAGACATTTAAACATTTTACGAGAAACAAGATTTTTTTTAATTACGGCCAAAATACAACAACTATTGTTCGAGAAACAAGAACAATTATGTCCATAACTTATTTTACAAAATTTTTCGAGAACAAACAAGACTGCCTGTCTGAGGCCTTAAGAAGAACTTTCTGAGAGAGTCAGGCAGAGGTGTGCAGATGGGGGTCGGCCAATTTTTTTTGTACTTTGGGGATAAGATACATGTCCATGAAGATTTACAATGATGGTAATACAAAATTCTGGGTACCCCCCTACTGGGAGATATATGACCCCCCTACTAATGACCCTTAATAGTACATTTTCAGAAGTGAAAAAAGTAATTTTTCACAATTTTCAGACTAGTGCCAATTACTGACAACATTATAATATCATTTCAGTTATGCTTTCCATCAAACATTCATCTTTTGTCTTTACAATGCAATAATAAAAAAAAAATTAAGATATTGGATTGTTCCATTTTTAGAGGGGGGTATAATGGCATTTTCAGGGTTTTCATTAAATGGAGAAAAGGCAAAATGAAGGTCAAGTTTGCAATAGCATAGCAAAATTGCCAGTGATTTTTTTTTATTGTTGTTTTCCTCAGAGCACCAATAGACATAGATGAAACAATTCAACAAATAAAAACGACGGAGACTTGTTCATTATTAATATATTCACACCATATACTCGGGCCATTTTCTGAAAATACAGATTTTAGTATTTTCATACTTGGCGTTAATTTAGTAAATTAGTTCTCTCAACTGAATGAATGTTGCGGTTAAAATAATTATTTCTTACAAACAAGACCAATATTGTTCATTTCTACAAATAAGGTTAATAAGATAAAATAAAATTGGACTGTTCCATTATTTTCATGGGTAATTCATACAAAAAAATCCTGAATATGTGAAAAGTCAGGTTTTGTGATGATGCATCGTAACATAAAACTCGTGCTAGTATATTAAGCAAATGACAATAATATTCTTTAAATGTACTTACAATAGTGCGATGGAAATGTGCTATTCCATAAGTTAATGGTACCACCCCACCCCCCCCCCCCCCCCCCCCCCCCCCCATATAGAAGGCAAACATTTGTTAACAGACAATTCTGGGAATTCCTATGCCTTCTATACCATTCTGAAGGGACATGGATGTTTTCTGGGGAATTCTCACCAGCGAAAAAGTAGTTTGAAGAATTCACACACCTTCCATGTGGGTGTGGGGTGGGGGGGGGGGGGGGGGGGGGGTACCATTAATATCAGGAATAGCCCAAAATTAGACTATTCCACTCATTAAAGAGGGGTGTTTTGTTATATCCGGGCAGTATGAATTTGCAATACGTTTGACCAATCAGTTCCAATGATGACATTGTACAATTTATATTTTTAAGACAGCACTGTTCATGCTATGCCATAGTTTTCTAGGAGAATTTATAGTTACAGAAATAGTTATTTCCATGTAAGATCCGACTATCTGACATGTTGGTTCAATCTCCCAACTATCAAAATAGTGTAGTATGTATATCAATACAATACATATTTTGTTGATAATATACTGTAAGCTATTAACATACGCCTAATGCTATAAATATATTGTGCATGCAAACTCCAAAAGATTTAGAATTGATAATATAACTTTGATTTGATGGCTGGTTTGATAGCTGTGTTTTTGTTATAAATAAATTTGTTGGGGTGTTTGTTTGTTTGTTTTACAAAGACATAAAACGCCTATTCAAAAGTACTTTGTCTATATTTAGACTACTGTTATGATCACTGCACATAATATTGTTAATCAGAGCTGCGACCAACTCCGGGTTGACAGTCATGAAGTATTTCCATTAAAAAAAGTAAAAGTAAAGACTCGCGCCGATCATCTCTCTTTCATTAGCGTTTGGGCCAGACTCCCCCATGTAATATATGGCTGTGGGGGGTCGCCACTCCTCCCGCACAACGAGTCTGTTTTACTACCCAACATGAATTAATGCCGAAACGAAACGTTTGCTCAAATATGATACCCGGGATGATACCCTTTTCAAAGACTTCTTTAAAAAAAGTTGTTACTATTTCATAAGTCACTTTATGGTTAGAGTTTGACAATTTTGACAATTTTGACACCCGGTTGAGTAACTTATTTCACAATATGTTATTTCTCGTTTTTTATAAAGAGAAAGGAACTTCTGATCTAACTTTCAGTTAGAGATTCACTTTAGGCTAAATATTAGCCAATATATCGATCATCTAAAGTATCTGTAAGTGTTGAAAAACACCATTTGCTAGTCAAACCTACACCCCTATTTAATATAGGCCTAATGGAATAATCCAAGAGTACTTAATGACATTCACACTTCAATTTCAGTGAGATTCAATTTAGGCTAAATGTTAGCCAATATCGATCATCTAAAGAAGGCCTACCAAGGCCGCCTACCTGTAAGTGTCGCAAAACACCATTTGATAGTCAAAACTACAGGACGTTCACAGTTTAAAACAAACAATAAAGAACAAGTAATACCAAGACTTCCACATACATACAGTGTGTTGCCTTCTCATTGAATGAATTGCCACACCTACAAAAGATTTTGAACATTTGAATAGTACCCCTGTGAAAGAATGGAACAATCCAACATCATTATACTTTTAAAATGTATTTTATATATTTTGTAGTCTTTTGCAATCAATATCATGATATTTTACTGAAGAAATAGTGAGTAATACTGAAAAAAATACAACGATTGTACTTCCTGTATGATACGGGTGAAATTGGACCAATGTTATATAAAAGGTGGTTGTGAGTAATAAAAAGTTGAGTCTCCTTCGTTTTGAATGCATTTTATTAACCACCTTAGATGAGAGGTTGCTTCCAGTAAAGATCAATCTTTAACTACACTGGGAAAGGTACAGTGGCATTGTAAAATATACCTACATTTTAGAGTTTTCGAAATTTTAAAAACTTTCGAAAATAAGCTCATCCCCCCCCCCCCCCTGTATGATAATGGAATATTCCAATGATAACAACTTTTTCTGTGTGCGTGATAAAGACAAGGGATGAAACATCATAATGTACAAAAGATAGTGTTCATAGATCCTTCATCTTGGGTATCAAACCCTAGTCTAGATTTGGTATGAAACAGTATTTTTCAGGTCTGAAAAGTAGGTTCCTGGGGACCATTTTTGGGGAGGGGGTCGAGTTTTCTGGGCGGGGCTATGTCAGATTTTGTAATAGTTAATTTTTTGTGAATATTGGACCAAACATGTTAAATCACCAAAATATGTTTGAAACTGGCTGACCCCACTGCTGACCCCCATCTGTACACATTTTCCCATAGTGCCTGACTTTCTCAGATATCTGCTTAAAAGTGTCGCAAAACACAATTTGCTATTCAAAAACACACCCCTACGGAATATAATGGAGCAAATCAAGGGCACTCAACAACGTTTACATTTTAAAAGAAACAATAAACAACAGGCAATAACAGGATCTTTACTTCCTATACTCTGTGTTGCCTTCACATTGAAAATGATTGACATGCATACAAAAACATGAATTTTCATCTGATTTTTGAATATTTTAATGGTACCCCTGTGGCAAAAGTGGAACAATCCAACATCATTATACTTTTATAATGTATTGCATACATTTTGCAATCAATATCATGCATATCATGATAATTCACTGAAGAAATAGTGAGTAATAGAGAGAAAATACAACGATTTTACCATTGGTTTGACACAGGTGAATTTGACTAATGTTGAAAGTTAGGGTAATAAATGGTTGAAAGTTATTAAGAGTGTAAAAGTCTCCGTCGTTTTGAATGCATTTTATCAATCACCTTGGATGAGGCATTGTTCCTACCAAAGATCAATATTCTAACTTTGCTGGGATTGGTACAATGCAAGAGTAAAATAGACCTAAATTTCATTTTTTTGAATTTTTGAAAATTATCAAAAATAGGCTCACCCCCCTGTTCAGAAATGGAATATTCCAAATGATAACATTTTTTTTCTGCATGTATGATAAAGGCAAAGGATAAAACATTGTATGCAGAAATGATGAAGTTCGTAGATCCTCATCTTAGGTATGAAACCCTAGTCTAAATTTGACACAAAACTGTATTTTTCAGGTCTGAGAAGACTGTTCAAGGGGACCATTCCAGGGGGGTTCCTATTTTCTGGGAGGGTGTATGCCAGAATTTTTAATACTGATTTTTGTGAATATTTGACCAAACATATTAAATCACCAAAATATGATTAAAATTGGCTGACCCCCATCTGCACAGATTTTCCCATAGTGCCTGACTCTCTCAGAAAGTCCTTCTTAAAGGTATGTGATCTTTCCAGGGAATGCCCTCAACATCGAAAAAAAAATTGAAGGCAGATTTTCTTGCAGATTTACATTTCTGATCATAAATCGTACATACATTCAAAGTTACAGGGCAATACGATTCTTAATTACTTCAAAATCATGGTTTTAGAGTGAAAATAAACTGTCGGGATAACACGACAGTTCATATTTTCACTCTAAATTCAATCTAAAACCATGATTTTGAGGTAATTAGGAATCGTATCGCTCTGTAACTTGGAATGTATGCACGATTTATGATCAGAAATGTAAATCTGCAAGAAAATCTGCCTTCAATATTTTTTCGATGTTGAGGGCATTCCCTGGAAAGATCACATACCTTAAAATCATGAATAGAGGGCGCTCTCTGGAAAAGATCACATAATATGCCTTTAAACGCGGTTTTGCCCTTTACGGAGTTTTGACATCTTAACCAGTTTTTGAGACTATTTTGACCCTGTAGGCGCAGAAGCCTTAGGTCATAAAGGTATTATGGCCCGCCAAAAGGGTCAAAAAGGTCTCAATGGCGTCTTTTGACGCCTTATCGTGTTTGTAAGTTACATTTTAGTGCTTTTGGCGTGTTTTGACACCTTATTGTGTTTTTGACCTTTTTCGTGTTTTGACACCTTCCCCTGTATTTGAGATCTTAATGCGCTTTTCACATCTTTATCTGATTTTGAGACCTTTATCAATATTTGAGACCTTATACAGTAGTTGACATCTTTATCAACATTTGAGACCTTTATGTGTATATGACAGCCCTTTCGGCATGTGAGACCTTAATTTGTAGTTGACCCTTTATCAACATTTGACATCTTAACGTGTATTTGAGCCCTTTAGCATCATTTGAGACCTTTATCTGTATTTGACCCCTTAATCAACATTTGAGACCATTATTTGTATTTGACACCTTTATCAACATTCGACACATTTATCTGTTTGACCCCTTTATTAACATTTGACACCTTTATCTGTATTTGACCACCCCTTTATGAACGTTTGAGACCTTAATTTTTATTTGAGACCTTTTTGACCCAAATGGCCGCCCATACTCCCCGTGTTGAAATGTAAATTGTGAACATGAAATTGTAACTTTAACTTACATTTTGGATTGTCAATTCTTTAATATTAAACCGATCCTAGCGTGCAATATCTCATATTAAAGAAGATAAATTTCTCAGCAACTTTATAATTTAATATTTTTAGGTAGGACTATATATTTTTAGAGTTAAAAGCCCATTTATTACCTGTATAGTTACTTTTTTTGATGACTGTATTGCTTCTATAGTATACTTGTTTGACTATGCCTACCACTATTCTCATGACAATCTCTAAAAACCCAATTAGCATGAAAATAATTTTCATGGACAACAACATCATCGGGAACATCATTCTCCCAAAGATGATAAGTATTTCCTTTGTCCTATACACTTCCCTTTTAAAGGTTTTTTTAAATTAAGATAGCCCTCACGATTATTTTATAGCCGGCCCGGGAAGTTGGCTTGACCCGACTTGGTCTAATTACAAGACTGTTCATTGATTTACTAAGAATTAGGACTGCCATTGACCAGACATCCAGGGTGTACTTCCGTTTTGTCCCATATCCAGGGTAATTAGAAATCCCTCTCTTCCCCTGCTTCCCTTTAGCATGTTGTAAAGTGTAAATGGGTAAATGGCGTGGTGTGGTAACCGGGGTGGTAACATTGAATTTGTTATAGAATTAAATAGTGTTATTTACTGTACAGTAGATTTGTTCAATTTCGAGCTTTTCAGTCTGTTTTATCCTTTACCCTGCGATCATGTGTGAAAGCCACAACATGTGTTCGACTTTTTATTTCCCCCAAATGCATTCTTTTTTATGTCCATATTCATAGCTACAATTTGTCAGATGCAAAGCCAAGCTGGTAACTGTTGCATGCACAGTTTTTTGTGATTAACATGTAATTTTGGAATGGCCCTGAATTTGTGTTCTAAATTTCAGGTTTATTGTTGTAAGTAGGCTAGATGTGTGACTCCCGGGGTGACTCCTTGCCATATCATTAGTTTCAGTTAAAAAAATATATCTTGGGTTATGAGGTCATGATTTTAAGTGCAACTTGCAGTTAAAATTATCACCTAATATTTGCTGCATACTTAGTGCTCTCTTGGCAGGGATTGATTATTGACATGAAGTAAATAACATGGTTCCTAATTGATAACTTGCACCGCATAATCTGAGACGAATCAGGTATATTCGTCTCAGGCATAATCAAAAGGGATTTCCCTGACAAGTAATATAACGAGATACACGTACTTGCCAATAATTAATCACTGGCAATTAATGTTGGACAAAGTCATTTGACCAAGTAATTCAGGTTGCTGCGCGAAGGGTCTCCCGATCGATTCCCGCCGAGTGGGGGAGCGCCTATTTATAATTGGTTCATCTTGTCTGTCCCCGTTTTTGTTAAAGCCCCAGGCATCTACTAAATGGTGGATAGTGACTGTGAATCTTACTAGATTCAATTTACAAAATACAGAATATATGGTGTTAAATTAATAAATAAAAAAGGGGCATCGTCAAAATTACATTTTTACGTTTCTTAACGTTTATCTTTGTTATATCAACTGATTTATATGAACAATATTTGAAAATACATACTTTTGAAAAGGAATCGGAGTCTACTAAACATGGATATCAAGTAGGGGGGGGGGGGGGGGGTACCGCGCCATTTTGTCCCGAAGCAATGGTTATGACGTCATATTTTTGTCGATTTTCAGAACTCTTGTATTGGATTTACGTGCACAAAATATGCCCTTGGCATCATACTTTCCCAGGTGTGCAGTTCATTTTAAATTTCAGATGTTCTAAAATGGATGGTTTTCTAAACAATTCAAGAAAGAAAATCGAACTGCACACCTCTGAATTGCCAAAAAAAATGCTTTAAACAAGTCCACTTTTTGTGCCTTTGAACAGAGTGTCTGTCGGGAATGTAGAATTACTAGCACATTAACCCATGACCCCGGTGCATGTTCGCTGTGTATAACAGATCGTAACATGAATAATGCAACACGTTTCAGTCAAGCAATGATTGGGTAAGGGTATGGACTTACTGGGTTGATGTGTGGTAGAGCATGACTGACATTGTATTCAGTGAGATCATTTGCATACGTGCGGGACTTCTACACCATACCGCTACCAATGTTTTTGGACCGTATAAATGACGGCATTTCTTGTGTTCGAAAATGTCAACGTTTTTTACCTTTCTTTCAAAAATAAGGAGTATCATCACATTACAAACACATTTTGTGCGAGAGAAACACACAAATTTGGCAAAAATGGCACAATAAAAATCAGTTCGTTATAAATAAAATAAATATGACTAAATAATAAAACTATCACAATTATTATAGTCATCGGTCTCTGTGGCGTGCGTACGTTGGACGTGTCGTTGGCAATCGGCAATCACGGGTTCGAGTCCCGGAAATTGCTTGTTATCCTTTTATTTTTCTATCTTTTAAACTTGACGGTAGATTAATGTAACATCATTGTTATGTCAATTTTTATAAATTATAAAGACCGCCCATGCGTTTATAGTTGTCTTTTTATTTATTTATCTATCATTTTACTCTTGATTTATTTAACTTTGTATCTAAACAATTAAAATGCGTAAACAATTATATTATTGCTCGATAAATAAGTGATTTAAATTGAGTTCAGTTTGATACTGATAGCAAAACTTGTTGTAAAATCATTTTACTAATGTGTCCAACAATTTCTCCTTTGCACACTTTGTTTATACATTCAGAGATGTCACTTTTAGCTTGTTATAGCTAGGCTAATACAATTGTAAGCAAGTTTGCGACCTCTTTGATTTTAGGCTGGTAACACAACCCCATAGTGCATTTCGTTAAAACAGTGTAAATATTTTTTTCAACTGTACGTATCACGTGACAACCACGATCGTTTTCGCAAAATATCGCAAAATGGCGCGGTACCCAACCCTCCCTAGATATCAAGAGTAAAAGGCATTTAAAACATTTGGTATTGCAGCGCCCTCTATTGCTCAAATGTGTCAGATTGATAGATTGACAGGTACATGTATAACCTGGGTCGGGTTAGGGCTAATATTATAAGGCCCTATAAATGAAGTGTCACATTTACCATTTTATATTGCGAGGGAGATTTAGAAGAGAAAAAAAATCGAAATGTGTAAATATGTCATTTGTAATTGTTATGCACACTGATTGCCTAGTCGAAATAATATTTCCCCTCAATCTTAAGGGTGCACTATACACTAAATGGAGTATCCCCTACCCTTAAGGGCGGTGTTTAAAACTAGAATCGGAAAATATGCATGGCAAAATCCTAAATTAAAAAAGACTTGGCAGTTATACAATTGCGTAAATGACTATGATTTTTGATTAATTATGATTAATGGGACATCACCTACATGCACCCTGACTATAAAACTGTGAATATCATCTAGATAAATTTTGAGAGATCTTTCAAATTTGTGTTTTTTAACATTGACGATTACGGCGGCATTTCCAAGCTCGTCAGAGAGGTAGTCAACTCCATGGGCGTATTTTGACAAATCGAGCAGGTTCTCCTGCCTATTTTTTGCACTTTTTTGGTGAGAAAATGTGATCATCTTTCAGAAACAATCACTCTACAAGGTCCAATTTCGCAATTTAATTTGTCTAAAACAGAGTTTTATATCAGTGTTTTTGTACATATCCCTATGGAGCTCTATTTAGTAGTGTGACCCCTTGAATGTGTCTTTCACCCGAGTATGCACCTATCAATATCATGCTTCAGGCGCGGCAGAGCGTATTTGAAAATGGGGGGGGGGGGGGCACGAAAATTACGATCATGCAAGCGCAACGAGCGGAGCGAAACAAGCGGAGCGAGTGGAGCGCCTTGCGGCGTGGGGTCCGGGGCCCGCTTAAGGGCCCCTGGAAATTTTAGGTTTTGATATGCGCACAGCAGGGGCCATTTCATGGCGTATTTTAATATAATTAACACATTCATGACATTGTAAAGGCCCACGAAGTTATACTTTATACAGCAGTAATTTAAAATAATAAAAAAATCGCAACCCAATGACAAGATTTCCAAAAAGTGACCAGGTTACAATTTTGACCATTGACCTGTATAATTACATGAACTATATCGTAAAATGAAATGAAACAAAAATTTGAATTTTATCAATAGTATTAATGAAATTGAACATTTTATGATTACCGGGCCCCGGAAAGTTTTGAATTTCCGCTGCATCGAGGCCATCTCTTGTCTATTGTGTAAGAAAAATGGCAATTTAATTGCTGAATTTTTTCAATAATGACAAAATTAATTGAACATTTGTAAAACGATTATGATCCTGGAAAGCTGAGCGGAGCTGAGCTTCTTATAGCGTGGGTTCCGTGGAGCTAAATTTGGAATTTTAGATGCATTATGAGGCCATTTGCGGTCCATTTTGAAACGGAAAATGGCATAATGTTATCACTAACATTTTGAAAGATTAATGAACATTTGTACTTTAGGAGCGATGCGCAACTCAATTTTAATTTCCAAACCGAATGTATTATTTGCGAAAAAATAGGCTACCGTTAACAATCTTCTCAATAACTTAGATGCGCTTTACTTTGAGGTCATGTCCACAAGACTATCACTACGGCCATGCTAACTGATTCTTGTTGAAAATACGACTCTCATACTTTTGGGCGGAAAAAACTACTATGAACTGAGACGAATTCGTCTCAGCTACAACATAAGAAAGACATTGATACCCTCAATCAGTGGCAGCACCACACCAGCATAAAAAATGGGGCCAAAGGGTATTTCGTGTAATGGTTTTTGGCAAGGAAAAACGTTTGTTTAAAAATACGCGCGAAGTTGTTTTGTTGTTTTTAATGCAAAATTGCCTGCAGTTTAAGAGAATTTCATGTATTTTTGGCACTAAAAGTCAATCTTTTCAATTATTTTGGGGTACAAAATGTTGTGGAGCTCGATTAAAGGAGTTCAGCCACAAACTTCTAGGGGGGCACAGTGCACATGGTGTCCCACCACTTTCACGGATGGGGGGCACGAAAATAATTATGTTAACACATACGCAGACGATGGCGGACACGAACGGCCGTAAACTTTTAATTTCCTTTCAATGTAACAACGGATTTTTGGTGGACAAGTTAACTTGGCCACCTTAGCTTTCAGATGAAAGGTCATGGGTCATTATTATTGTTTCAATTAGCTAGTGGTGACGTTAAACGTTACAATTATTGTATTTACTAAATAATGTAAATTGTATTATACATAAAGGAAGTATTGATAGAAAAACGAATCTTATCTGTGGTTTCATGCAATTTGAGCTTTTTAATTACAGCCGGCAGTAGACTTTTGGTATAAAATGCTAAATATCGCCAATCGCCGCCAAATTCAGATTTTCAAGGCAAAATTAGTATTTTAATGATATTTTATAATTTATGTGTCTATTACAATAAATAAAATGGTGTTTTGATGGACATCTAGTTCAAATATCACATTTTAATAGTTTATTGAGTGGATAAACCAGACAGTCTCAATATTATTAACTTATGACTTCCTAATACCTAATGACACTCCAGTGGTGTAGAGGTTGTTTCCTCCGGCTGTGGTGCATTGAACCTGGGTTCAATTCTGCTGGGGACCACATATCTTTTTGTATAATATTGGTACTTTTTGATGTTCCATTATGTTAATTAGTTACAATATCATTAGTTTGTTTATTAATGAGACTCTTTTTTTTATCTATTATTATTTTTTACTTTTTTGGTTCAATGAATATGTCATGAATATCACAATTTTCTTTTTTTTATTCGGCTGTTGTTACTATGAACTTCATGAACTTATACAGTGTATTTATTCGTGATTTATCTTTACAAAACGATTGACTACAAATTATCCTGGCGGTCCCAAGTTCGCGCCTTGGGAAATCCAAGTTATTTTGTGCACTTTTAAATTTGTCATTTGAATTTAAAATTAAATTATAAATAATGATATTTTTTCTTTCAATTCTTTTTCTTAACTTCACCATAATGATATAGGCCTAGCTCACAAACGTCTCGGTGATTTCCTTCCAGAAACAACACACTGTGATCCTCTTGCCAACTTCCACAAAATTCAACAGATCCATTCCAAATCCCCCCCCCCCCCAGTTTTTTAGAAGACCTTGTTAGGCATGTTCATAAAATTTTGAAAATAAAATTATCTCTTTGAAAATGGAATACATGGAAACAAAGTACTTTACAATAAAAAAAATGATGGTTCAACCTTGTCTGCAGGCTGAATAATAAAAAAAAGTTATAACCAAAAGTAGTTTAAGTCATGCACATTTTAAAACCATTTTAGGTAAATTAAGGGTTTACTTTCAAGATGTCTTGTTGCTTGTGTGGGGTTATTTATACATCTTGTCAGTGAATACATCCCAGCAGTTTCGTACTTTCCCGCTGAATTTAAAAGAGGTAAACATGAGTTTCCTACATATTTTGGTCAAATATGTCGCCCTCTATAGTCAATGATATGAACATCCCTAACCTTGTTACAAAACGATTGACTATTAGTATTATAATAATTATCCTGGCGCCCCGGGAAATCCAAGTTATTTTGTTGCATTTTTGAATTTGTCATAAATTACGTTTTTCTCGTAATTAATAAACATTGGAATTTAAATTAAATTATAAATTATGATATATTTTCTTTCAATTTTTTTTCTCTCCATAAACTTCACCACATAGGGCCTATCGCTCACATAACGTCTCGGTGATTTCCTTCCAGAAACAACACACTAGTGATCCTCTTGCCGACTTCCACATAATTCAACAGATCCATTCCAAGTCTTCTCATTATCCTTTTGACACTAAAAACACTTGTCCACCCAGTTTTTTAGAAGACCTTGTTTTAATAAAAATCCATCACACGTTAACTGAATTATTTCATCCTAAAATCGCTGGAGTTGGATAACCAGATCCAGTGTCAGTATCTTTTTTTGAATTTAATCCGTTTTAAAGCGTTCGTCCAATTCACTTGATCACGTAACCTCGTACGCATAATTCAACCTTGAATATTCGTGAATACGCCCGTGTCCGGCATCGTCGGCACATACGTGGCCTTTTGGGGGCGCCCGCTACGCGGTGTCCCTCTATATGGTTAGGTTTTGACATTTGGGAAACTAGTATCATACCCACTGTTTACGTCTCAAGTATATCACAGTACACACAAAAACAATTCGTTCATTAGCGCGTAAAAAATCAGTTTAAAGGGTGGTTAAACAGGTTTTGGGCTTCAACGTCACAAATATTTTTGTAGGAGATGGTTGTTCAAGTAACACCTTTTGCACCACAACTATTAGTGTTCCTCATCTGTGTTTGCACGCAGTGGTTACGGTCGTTGACAGTAGACAAACCCATAATCACCTCTTTAACGACTGAAGTATGGTTGATAAGAGATATTAAACAATGTGCCTGACACAGAATTCTTTTCTAAAATGAAACGCTTTTTATCGTGTGAACAATACGTACGGTATTAAAAGGGTATCGTGTGTGGGGTGGGGGTTTGTAGTGGTTTATGTGGTTTCAGAGGTACCGAGGGTTAATAAAGTAATGCGGTTTGAGAGGTAGGGGTTAATAAAGTAGCCACGGTAAATGGTTTAGGAGGGTTATGATTACAAATCTACCTGGTTTGGCAAAAAGAACGTGCCACTATTGGTATAGTTACCCCTTTGAACGGTGGAAATCGACTCAGTATTAATAAAGTTATGTTTTTACCGAAATACAAACAAATCATAGTCCTATTAGCAATGTACAGCAGGCACGCCGTTTATAGATATACACATCGAGGGTTTAGTGCAACAAAGGGCTATCTGCATTTTTGGCCAAAATGAGATTTTGGTATCAAAATGATCCGCGCAAGATCAGAAACCTAATTATGAGAAAATAGTAAATTCACCTAATCAAAAAGGTTTGAATAGCATTTCTTTTAAGTTGTCAAATTCAAGGTGACAATGACGGGTACAAATCTTTAATTCACCTTTTCTCAAAATAACCGAAATGCAGATAGCCCTTTGTTGCACTAAACCCTCGACATGCTCTTACAAAGATCTATGAGTATAACCAGTGTTACGCATTTTGGATAAAATAAAATGTTCTAGACATATGGAATGTGGGTTTCTATAGCGTATAAAATAGGCATCTTCCCAAGTCAATACTGCCATGTAATGGTGTTTCCAATTCATGTGCTGAATTTGCATATTCCGTAAAAATAAAAGATTTGTTTAGATTAATGAAAAGAATAATTGCTCAAATAAATACTGAACAGAATAAATTCAATAATAAATAATGAACAGTATAAACTCAACAATAAATAAATAAATTCAAAAATGTATATTTAAATAATCATAAATAAATACATTTATAACTTTTAAGAAAAATATAAATAAACAAATATATTTTTTTTTTAAATTAAATACTAAACTAAATGACTAATTCATCAATAAATAAATGATTATATTCAACAATAAAAAAAATCATGAATTGATAAATAAATAGATTCATCAATAAATAAATATTTTAAGAAATAAACTCATAAAAGATTAAATTCATAGATAAATAAAGTCATAAACAAATCATCGGGCAAGGGGCAGCCCAAATGATGATAACACTCCCCCTCCCGCCCCCTCTCCGTGGCTTATCTTAACCCCTAGGCCTAACCATATGCTAAGTCACGGAGGTGGGGGGAATCCCCCCCTCAAAAAATCAAAGCATGGTTTAGTGTTGCCATTGACCTCGGTGTTTTCTCTTCGTATTCAGAGGGGTAACACATGATCGTTCCAGGTTTAAATACCCCCTATTTGACGATGTTTCAAGGACAATCTGCTCATTTGACCCCTTTTCGTGCAATAACGAGGACATTTTGCGTGAAAACCTCACCCCTTATTTTACCATTTCAAGGACACTTTCTAAATATTCCCCATTTTGCGCAAAAACGAGGACACATTTGGTTCAAAGTACTCCCTTTTACAATGTATGCACGTACAGAGGAGCGGACATGGGGTCTTCAAATATAATAGACCTACCGGTTGTTTTTTTCTTTTTCGCGGACATAGCTTCAAAAAAAACACCCCTAATGTTGGGAAATCGCGAACATGATATGAAAACTTCCCCTTTACGCGATATTGAGAACGAATCATGCGTACAAATCATGCGTATCCAAGCACCATGTCCCCTGAAACTATAGTGACAGTCAACCGGGCAGTCAACATGGTCAACTCAAAGGTTAACCCGTTGATAAGGAATGCATCCGTCATGTCCGTTTTCATTGCTATAATTTGTCGCTGATTTAATTCGTTATATTTGTTGCTATTGACAGTCAACTCAAAGCGCTTTGCCTACGGTTTAAGGATAGGGTTTATGGTCAGGGTTGGGGTATGTCGCTATTGACAGTCAACTCAAAGAGCTTTGCATCAGTAGCGTATCTCCCGGGGGTCAGAAGGGGGTTGCAGAGTGTCTCCTGACTGCTTTGACCGGGAAGGCCAGCTCAAACTACCGTGCTAAAAAATCGAAGGGAAGCCTTGGGGAAGAAGAAATGGAAGAGCGGAAGAGAAATAGGGAAAGGGAAAAACGAATGGTTGGAAGGGAAAAGGGGAAGGAAAAGAATAGTGTAGATAGTTGATAAGGAATTATAGGACCGGGAGAGGGACACCCCCCCCCCCCCCCCCTTCCTTTGACTTTGGGTGAATTGTGCCTATTTGGAGAAAGTAAGGGATTTACCTAATTTTCTAAATGACAATTTTCCCCTTGCCCGGTTAGATGATTGGCAAATTGCGCGGTTTGATGATGGGTAATTTAGTAATATACGGCAATTTTCCGGCGAAATTGACAAGTGACCCAAATACGCCACTGCTTTGCATGTTTTTGGATAAATGTTTCTTGCATTGTCTTGTCGCTATTGACAGTCAAATCAAAGCGCTTTGCCATGGTTTAGGGTTTATGGCTGGGGTTGGGGTTCTAACCCTGTGGGGCGTTTAGTGTTTCTTATTACTGAAAGGTTGGATCTCATAGTGGGTTTGGTCGCGGACGCGCTCACTCTTTCTATCCGGGCCTTCGGCCCTCCGCCTGCCCGGGGGGGGGGGGGGGGGGGGGGGGGGGTAAGCTATAAATGTCAGTGAGTGTTATTGTCGCTATTGACAGTCAACTCAAAGCACTTTGCCTAGGGTTAAGGTTAGGGTAGGGTATTGACAGTCAACTCAAAGTGCTTTGCCTGTTTAGGATAAATATTTTTGTCGCTATTGACATTCAACTCAAAGCGCTTTGCCTATCGGTTAAAGTTAGGGTTTACCTTTTATATAGGCCTGCAATTTAAATCGTTTATATCATTTAAAAATATTTTAGTATTTGATATTTCATGTCGCTCATATCTATCTGTATAATATCATATAGTACAGGGTGTCTCAAAAAACCGTGCACGTGTTTACCCAACTTATTGACCATGAATTTCTAGAATTTGGTGTAACAATTCGTCGCTGTTTAGACATACCGACACGACCACATCACGAAAAACAGCGTTTTGAGAAAATCGTGTTTGAAAATTTTCCAATTTTTAAAGACTTGTTAGAGAGCATTTACATCAAATGTCACTATCATTGTCTATGAACACTATAGATATATACTTATGTTTATTTTGAGCATGTTACAACAACAAATTTCAATTATTAATTAGGAGTAATTATGTCATAAAGTCATGTGCCGGTATGTCAGAAAGAAGAAGAAAAACTTCATATTCGTCCTACAGTGATATGCCAGTGATATGCCGGTATGTCAGAACTGTAGTTACACGGTGGTCTATGGCAGAATATTGTGATGTGCCGGTATGTCAGAATACAAAATGAGGTTTTCATGCCGGTATTATGTTAAAACCCTGGCATATCACACTAATTAGTGCGGTATCTCATTAATTAATTAATTACCTTTTTGTCTCATTTTTTTTGGAGAATAAAGAGTTTCATTTGTAGATCATAAAATGCAACTGGGATTCCTTTCGCATCCCAGTTGGCTAGGATAGGTGAGCCAAGTTAAATGGCTAGTTAGTTTGCCTTTCTGGTTTGTCTAGGATAGAGGTTCTATTCCTATGTGTAGGTTATAGGCGCCTAATCCCTGGAAAGATCGAGACTTAACTGATATCTTTCTGAGGTACAGGATACAGATCCTCAGTTTGATGGTGACGGCGCAACACCACACGGCGTTAGTGTGGGTGCCAACTGGTGATGTTACTATCCCTCTCTCTTTTCTTCTTCCTCTCCAAATCATAGAGTAAGAATAGGTGTTGCATTTAAGGTGTGGGTACCCTTCACGAGGAAGGATCTGGGCGCCCACCTCGTTGTATGTATTTCCATCAGTACACGCACATGGAAACCTTATAGATAACCTATGATGACGAAACTTAGTAATGGGGCAGCCACCAGCCTAGCATACCAAGGTGGTACCTCCGGACCCAGAGGGGAAAGTAATGGGCAACAAAACCAATCCCGACCCTTGTCCTGTGATGACGCACCAAATGGAGCCGAAGGAAGGACTATGGGAAAGGATCTTAAGTTAAGAAAAGTCATACGATTTGGTACATGGAATGTGAGAACACTATCACAGCCTGGCACTCTGGAGCTTCTGACCAGACAGATGGACAGATGCAAAGTGAACATCCTAAGTATTGCTGAAGTACGCTGGTCAGGAAAAGGCCACTTCTCCACAGATGACCACACCATATACTACTCAGGAAATGAGAAAGGAGGGAGCAAAGGTGTAGCTTTCATCACCAGTAAAATAATCTCAAAGTATGTCTTGGGCTACAACCCAGTCAGTGACAGGATCATCTCCATCAGATTCCAAACTCGGCCTATTAACCTCTCAGTCATTCAAATATATGCACCAACCTCCGCAGCCTCTGGTGAAGATCTGGAATGTTTTTACAGCCAACTGCAGGAAACCCTTGATGGCATTCCGAAGAGAGATATCATCATGATAACAGGTGATTTCAACGCAAAAGTTGGAGAAGGCATTCAAAGCGAAGACGAAACCATGGCCTTGGGCCCGCATGGCTTGGGAAGCAGAAACGAAAGAGGTAGTACACTCGTGGATTTCTGTGTAGCAAACAGACTTACTATCACAAACACAATCTTCCAACAACACCCGAGGCGGAAGTACACTTGGATATCACCAAACGGCATCACAAGAAACCAGATTGACTACATCCTCATTAGCAGTAGATGGAAGTCTTCTATCAAGATAGCAAAAATCCTGCCAGGGGCAGATATAGGTAGTGACCATCAACTTCTGATTGCTGATTTTTGAATCAAGTTGAAGATGACCAAATGTGCTCCCAAACCCTGCAGATTTGATTTGCAGCATCTTGATGACAAATACAGAGTGGAGACCAGAAATCTGTTTCAAGAACTGATGGTTAGAGATGAGGAAACAACTCCTGATGAACTCTGGCTGGACATCAAAAACTCTATTCTTAGCGCAGCCAAAAAACATGTTCCTAAGAAACATAAGAGAAAGACCACATCATGGCTGTCACATGAAACCATCAACTTAGCAGATGAAAGACGCCAATTGAAGGAAGCTGGTCTGCAAGGCAGTAACCTATACAGAAGACTTTCAAGTGAGGTTCAATTGAATTCTAGGAGAGATAAAAATAAGCATATCCGACAGCAATGCCAAGAACTTGAGGATCAAAGTTTTCACAAAAACAGCAGAGAGCTCTTTAGATGTATAAAAAACATCACCTCAAAAACGACAACTAGATTGGCTATCATCAAGGATGAGCAAGGAAAGGTCTTGACTGAGAGTGACGAAATCAAGGATCGTTGGAAAAACTACTGTGAAAATCTGTATGCGTCCCAAGAAGAGACAAATGGCTCACAGGAGTCTCCCCCGCCTCCACTAGGTGAAGATGAGCCTGATATTCTTCTGTCTGAGGTCCAGGAAGCCATCAAGAAGTTAAAAAGTCAAAAGGCACCTGGTCTAGATGATATTCCAAGTGAGCTCCTGAAGCAAGCTGATGATTCTGTAGCAGTTATTATGCAAAAGCTGTGCAATACTGTGTGGAGTCAAGAGTATGGCCAGAGGATTGGAAGAGATCAGTTTTCCTAACACTTCCAAAGAAAGGGGATGCTAGCGAATGTAAAAACCATCGTACTATCGCTCTGATACCACATGCAAGCAAAATCCTGCTGCACATCATCAACGAACGTCTCAGACCTCATCTTGAACGTGAATTTCCTGCTGAGCAAGCCGGTTTCCGGAAAGGCCGCGGCACAAGAGATCAGATAGCCAATGTACGTCACATAATGGAAAAATGTTTTGAATTCCAGAGGGAGCTCTTCATGTGCTTCATAGACTACGCTAAGGCCTTTGATTGTGTGAGATATTCCGCATTGTGGGCAGCACTACAAGAAATGGGAATCCCTTACCACCTCGTCCACCTAATTCGCAATCTGTATGATGGTCAAGCTGCCTGTGTGCGCACTGAGAAAGGAAACAGTGACTGGTTTGCTCTAGGTCAGGGAGTCCGTCAAGGGTGCATACTTTCACCAGCACTCTTCAACCTTTATGCAGAGTCTATAATGAGACGTGCATTGGATGATTGGCCAGGGGGGGCTGTCAGTAGGTGGATACCAAATACACAATCTACGTTATGCCGATGACACCACCCTGTTTGCAACAAATATGGAAGCGATGGCGGAACTCCTGAAGAAAGTTAAGGTGGAGAGTGAGCAGCTTGGCCTACGTCTAAATGTCAGCAAGACCAAGATCATGTCCATAGGCACAGATGGTGTTGGAGAGCCTCTCATAATTGATGGTAATGAGGTGGAATCGGTCTCGAAATTCAACTTCCTTGGATCTCTGATCACCAAAGAGGGCGGTTGCAGCCAAGAGATTAGACACCGTTTAGCAATGGCTAGATCAGCAATGATCAACCTAAGCAAGATCTGGGCTGACAGAGGAATAACCAGAGCAACAAAAACCAGGCTTGTCCAAGCCCTTGTATTTCCAATTGCCATGTATGCATGTGAGACGTGGACCCTAACCAAAGCTGACAAAAACAGAATAGCTGCTTTCGAGATGTGGTGTTGCGGGAGGCGTATGCTTCGTATCGTATGGACAATGAGAAGGACCAATGCCAGTATTATTGAAGAAATAGGGGTGTCTAAACGACTTCTTCATGCTATTAACACCCAAATGCTGAGCTACTTCGGCCATATCTCACGTCGCAAGGGTAACAACCTAGAGAAGATGATCATGCAAGGCATGATTGAAGGGAAGCGCAAGAGAGGCAGACTCGTTCCCGGTGGATTGACCAAATAAAACTGATTACTGGACACCCTCTCCGTGATTGTTACTCCTTTGCTGCTGAAAATCGTTATTTGTGGCGTAGTATCTGTAAGGTCACGAGCTGTCAGTCATGACAGGACCGAACCAACCAACCAACTAATTTTGACCAAAATGGCACATGTGCCGGTATGTCAGAACAGCGACGAATTGTATACATATTGAGACTAAACGCTTAGCTTTCATATGGCGTTCATACGAAGCTTTATTGGTATCATTTCGTGTCGCGCCTTCGTCTCGCGTATCGCGGCCCGAAATCTCGTATCGCGTGTTTCGTATCGCGACCCCGAAATTTCGCGTAAGAGATTTATACCGCGATATCTCGGGCCGCGATACGAGATTTCGGGTCGCGATACGAAATCAATAAAGCTTCGTACGTTCATCTGATTTGGTTTTGTCAATCTTGAGATATGACCAATTAACTAAAGCTACCTAAAATCGACGTTGTGCCACTTTACAGTTTGCAATGGATAGAAAGGGTTACTCCGGAGAGGGGGGGTTAATATCCCGCCGTATTCGCGATGGACAGTGAAATATGGGCCAAAATAGAAATCTTCGCCAAAAAAGTTCCAAATATCGGAATTTCACCTGTTTTTTTGCTTAAAAGTGAGGGAAATGAGATATTTTATTGAAATGTTTGTTGTTGAATGTTGATACAAATGAATATTTGGTGTGGATCGAGACCCATTACAATGGAGAAACTATAGAAGAAATGCGCGCAAAGCGCGCAAAAATTGTATTTCTAACACTTAAATCATCCAGTAAGTATGATGTTTTTAACGTCACCACATAATATTTGAATATTCCGTGTGGTTCGCAGTGCCGTAACTATTTTGTTGGTATGTGGGGGTGCAAGAAGTAAAAGTCAACAGGCAATATATTTTCGAGGAAACGAATGCGCGCATAGCGCGCGAAAATGTTTGAGTTCACATTTATTTGTGCTATTATTGAGGTATATTTTTGCTTCAAACAAAAACAAACAAGCTTCTATCCCAAACATATAACATCTTTGGGACACATGCGCGCGCGCGTGACGACGCTCGAATTTTTTTCCGTCTGTGTACTTTTGACCGTCATAATTCCATGATTCCTCTTGTCAAACTAACTGACTATTAGGTGTTCCTAAAATCTACTATTGCGATAACATGCAAACTCAAAACATGGGGGGGGGACATTTGGTATTATGTCCACCCCACCTCAAAACATGGGGAGGACATGTCCCCCTCGTCCATTACAGGATTGGCGCCCCTGGTTAGAGGGCAACTCATGATTGAATGAGTTCGGGGCCACTCAACCAATGACATCACTTCAAAACTATCGATGCTTTGTGGGAGAGAACTCAAAAGTTTGCTGACTGGTGATTTTATCATGTGGACTTTAATAATACTACCATATTATAATTCTTAATGCCAGAGTGCATTATGGGGTAATATTAAATGTACACTAGTAAGTTTATGCTGAACCATGATAGTACTTGAAGAACTACCTGTCCTATGCACAGCACACTAATACTTTATCCAATCTTCAATACTATAGTGGACATAACAGCAGGCTGGATTCTTTTCAGTCTGTGTGTGCGTTAAAAGCGAATTCATTCTATGATACAGCAATTGCTTTTGTAGTATTGTAGGTTAATTTGCATGTCGCATTGATGGATGCTAAAGGGGGCTCAATAACTTGAATTTACGATGTCTTTGATATAATCTCGCCTTCGCATCTCGTATCTCGTCTTCGGCCCTCGCATCTCGTCTCCGGATTTCGTATTTCGCCCTCGAATCTCGCATTACTTATCTCGACCATACAACCCGGAGAGACCTGTTCTTGTATTGATCCGCCAGCTGACTTATCGAATTTACCCTTGGATTAACGCTTTGTTTTTAATGTGTTGTTGGATTCGCAATCAGAGGAAAGTAATTGTGTTTCTATTCATCGTTTGATTTCCCTCCACATTTGTTATGTCTAAAAAGGTTAGTTTAGTTAGCTTATTTTAAAAAATTCAATAGTTTAAAGATTGGAGTTTGACCTAATTATGAGTAGCTTTTCACAATGAGCAGGTAATAGATAATTGATTATCGAACGCTACTGTGCGGCGGATTGATTGCATTGTTTACAAACCAGGAGATTCTATCATCGGCCATTGATTGAGAGTTCGGGATCATCATTTCCCCACTTTGATTGATCGAGTCAACTTTTTAATGTGTCGTATAAGCAAATCAAATGAAATCGGAGATTATCAAAAGCAGGGATGATCGTCTGTATTAAAATAATGTATTAAACGTTTACTATGTCTATCTCGCTCGCACCTGTACGGCTTGCATGTTTGAAAAGCCCACTAAGAAATATGGGTACTAATAGCCTGTTACGAAAACAACTGGTCTCTATAGGCTACTGGATGTACCGGGTGGTTCAAAAAAAAGTTGACCCAAGTTCAAGGTAACTTTTCAACTACATTTTATAATTTGTGTTTACTTAGTCTTGATCAGCAGTAAGTTTTGAAATTATCCTGAACAAATGGTAAATTTAGCTTGGTTGGTTCTTCAGATATGGTTCATTATAGAGAGCATGCACAAAACTGCCTTGTCCACGGGAGATGGAATGCACAAAGTCAGTCAGTAGGGAGGTCACGCTGCATGTCATATTTTGTTATACGCAAGAAAACAATGGAGTATCAGTGACTGCAATATTTGCTAGATATAGCTTCGGAAAATGGTCTATTTGGGCATCTCAAAAACTGAGAAACGTGCTAAAAATCAGGTAGAATTTTAGAGGAGGGTCAATAACATCTGCAGATCGGTAAATGTATAGTATTAAACACGTTTTGATACCAAATTTATGTCGTAAAATGTTGGAAAATTCACATTTTGAAAATCTGTGGTCTTCGAAATTACAGGAATCCTAACTCATTCTAAACCTCACCAAATCATGAAATGAACCCTCGTCTACAAAAAATTCCGTGTACGTATTGCTCTATCTGCTTGGAGATAGCGAAGACCACGGAAACTTCATAGCTTCATACCACGGAATGAAATCCGCCATTAGGCGCCATAGACATTACATGGCGAACATCGTACAGATTTGCACTGCAGTCCTCTGTGTAGGGAGTTTTGACAATAGCAAGGTCGTTCGACTATTGGGTTTGTGCATGTTTGTGACTACTGACCCCGTTTAACAATCTTCATAGCTTTCATATAGGGCTTGGGTGACCTAACTATTAAAGGGACACTAAGAGATGTGTTGGAGGCAGCGCCCTCAATTATGATAAAAACTGAGATTAGTTTATTTTTATAATTGTATTACATGTATGAACTTACACCTATAAGGATTAAGAAAAATCAGCTCTTTTTGTACAAGAAAACGTCGATTCAAAAAATGCTTATCCCGCGGGACCAGCATTTTACGTCCGACAGTATCCCCGTGCAGTACGCGTGATACATAACGCGAACCATATTAGCATAGAGGGCGTTTTTCAATAAATAGCGATGATATTGTTTAAATCTAGTTTTGCTGTGTTTTTTGTTAGTAGAAACAACAATAATGGCGATTTTTAATGTTCATCTTGAATTCTGAAGTAAATTTTTAAACATTTAAACTTTTCAACACCACTTAATGTCCCTTTAACTGAAGTGGACTTACACACGATTGGTCACATATTGTGAAAAAAGGAGGAAAAAAAGGAGACATCTGAAACATCTGTCTGGTGCATGGCATTACCTACATACGTACCTACGTTTCTTTGTTGAATGTGAATGGCACATAAGCATAGAGATTGGGATACTTTGTCTGGGCGGGCTTTTCAATTCTGAATCTAGAGCATGCTGTTTTGTTGAAGACAAAAACTAAGAGACGCTCCGTGGACAAGCCAGTTTTGTGCATGCTTTCTGTAAAGAGCCATATCTGAATAACCAAACAAGCTCAACGCGCCATTTATTCAGGATAATTTCAAAACTTACTGCTGATCAAGACCAAGTAAACACAAATTCTCTGAAACTATTAATGTGGTTGAAAAATTATTTTGAACTTGGGTCAACTTTTTTTTGAACCACCCGGTAGTGTAATATTAAACTATCTTAGAAAAAAAACGCGTTGGTGGAAATTCAAACCCTTAAGGTCACGTTTTTTTACCTCGGCACCCATAAAAGGTGATTTTGTTACATTCTAGTCATTTTTTTGTACTTAGGGTATTGTATTTGAGTAACCCTCCATGCGATTGACTTGTGTTTGGACTTATTTTAACGGCAATTTCATCCTCTTTAATAATCTGAAGAGAGAAAAAACCCATCACCTTTGATTAAATTAATACAGCTCG
>CM069441.1:70277065-70328652 GCA_035610835.1 Ophiura sarsii | reverse complement strand
CATGTGTTTAAAAAACTCCCCCTCTCCGGCCCCTGGATCAATGTTGAAACACGATTTTTGGGTTACGGAATACTGGAAGGGGTCAACATTGCCCAGTGGTTTGGAGGGGGGGGGGGGGGGGGGGGGGGGGGGGGGAGTTATTCATATTGAGGAAAGGCTTCAAGCTTTCCTTCAAAGGCAGCAATGTTTCAATAGTGTACATTTTGCGAAAACGGGAACGCATGAAAGACTAATTATTACCAGTATGTTCCAGCTAATTATGACCGTGATTGCAGGTTTGGTACCGGTAATAAACGATAAGTTTATTCATCAGTAGAAACAGCCATTTTTTGTGAATAAAGAAGTCACCTAAATTATTATTTACTATAATATGTAAAGCCATGATTCAGAGCTATAATCATGACATATGTCATGATGCTGACATTCATCTTTAATTTGAGATATTGCACGCTAGGTATGGATGATTATTAAAGAAGTTTCAGGTTGTTGGATAGTCGACCGACCGCATTGTATTGCGTTACGGTTGATTAATATACGGCACACACGTTTTACCGGTCATACTCTCCCCGTGTTGAAAAGAAAAATGTGAAAATTAAAATCAGACTTTGACTTACATTTGGGTTTGTAACTTTCTCAATAATTAACCATTCCTAGCGTGCAATATCACAAATTAAAGAAGAGAAATTTCACAACAACTTTATAATTTAATTTGTTTATGTAGGAGTTATACTTTTAGAGTTATCAGCGCATTTATTACCTGCTCAGTTACCTATTGTGTTGACTGTATATCTCTAAACCTATTTAAATGTGTTTGCCTGCAAACTAATCTCTGCTGATTTACTGCGGAGTTAAAATATATGTTTGTTTTCGGAACCTGTCAATCTATTTCTGTATCTCAATTTATTTGTGATACGCTGATCTATGAATATTCCGCATAACCGACCCACACATGTACATAGTATCCAGATTCCAGATACAGGGTGTTCCAAAAGTACCTTTTTATAGCTGTGTATCGCTGTTAAAATAAGTCGCAGTAAAAAGTTGAAAACATACCGTATTTGGATAGAGAAAACTTGTAGAATTATTTTTATACCAAACTTTTCTGAAGCCCTAATAATATACCACAAGCTGAAAGGTTTGGTCATATGTAGCTCACTGCAGTATACTCAGACGACACTGGACACGATTTGCCTACATTTGCCAATTCGTATGGTTTATATCACATTCCTAGGTACGTCTAAATAAAATAATCTCAAAACCAATCGAGTTGGATAACCAACTCCAGTCTACGTCTCGTTTCGTTATTTTTTGCCAGTAAAATAACACTTAGACTGAAGTTGGTTATCCAACTCCATTGGTTTTGAATGTGTCCGGAAGTTCAATAAGTCACGTGTTTAGCTCGGAAAAGGGATTGGATTGCCCCTTCCCGATCGTCCGTAAAAATCGAAAGAAAAAAGATCAAAATGTTAAAGAAATAATTTATATGACCTCAATTGACCCTTACCTGACCCTCATGTGACCCCATAATATGTCCATATTTAAGCTCTATCTTGGTTTCCGAAATAATCCAAAAAGTATTTATTCAAATTTAACAACAGAGACATACATTTTCGAATGATTTAACATATAAAAATACCCAAATTCAGTAAATTATCATTTGATATGGCAAAAGAAGTGTTGCCTGTTAAATGATGTAACAATAGAATAATCAAATATAAAATACTGAGGTAGTTTATATGCATGCCCGGATGCATGTGCTCTATAGTAATGAAAAATGATGAACCTGTGCATTGTATATTGAGATGCATTCAAAACCTATGTATTAGGCCTATATCCATCATGCATATATGACACATCTTTCATTTAATATCATATCACATGCATACAAACTGAATCAGTAATTTTGTTTACAACAAAACGTCAATCAAATATTCTGATCTATGGCTCAGATCAGAATTTCACACTATAGTTGGGGAGCATAAGGGTCTTCCGGTCCCGGTCTAGGCTGACACAACAGGGAGTTATATACCAAAATGTTCTTCGAAGTTGGTAAAATTAAAACTTAGATGGACATCCTTGCCAACTTGGGTGGTTGATTGACCTTGACCTTGATTTAGGGTGGAAGGTCACATGTGTTTCAGTGTCTTTCAAAACCATGTGTGCTCCCCAGATATAATTCTATAAGGCCTCGCGCGCATCCGTTTTGGCTGCCGCATCAAGAAAGGGGGGGGGGGTAAATAAAATTTAAAAAATTTTATTTTTATTTTTTGATACTATTTTTTCATTGTCTTTTTCAAGAAAATTTCGAAAATCTGAGTCATTTTTACAATCTGCACTTTTTCTCAATCGTGAAAATATTCTCTCTTGTAGTCTATGAACAGGTGGAGTAAATACTACCTATGACGCTATTATAAATTCTATGATAAGTATATCCAAGGGCATCAAATCCTCCGCCTCCTTTGATCATGTTGATCGGCAATCTTGAAAAGAAAAGAAAAAAAAGTGCCCGCATCCTCCGTTTTTCAAAAAGTTCGAACGAGAAACTAGTTGGTTTTTTTACTTGGCCTAAACAGTCATAATATAAATATGTTGGGTATAAAGGCTTCATTTGTAATTTCGTGAGTGGTAACAGCAAGAAATGTTCATCTTGAGTTCTGAAGTAAATCATATAGGCCTATGAGAAAATTCTTCAACATTATATAATTATATGTAATACCGCAAACCCGCCCATAGCGGCAGATCAGAACTGACACTCTGAATTACACGTATGAGAATTCGAGAAGTGCGTTCTTTTCGTATTCGTAATGCTTTGCACGCGGGATGCAAAAAGTAGCCATCTCACAATTCAACCGATAGACAAATGTATAAATAATTCGGGTCATTCCAAGTTCACTTACATCCTTCCTACATCATGATGAAGAGCAGCGGACAGGTGTAAAATGATCAAAAATATAGAACACGAACCCCGAGCCTAACTCTCATTTCAATTCATATTTCTTACTTATTCTAATATTCTGCATAAATAATATCCTGAAAAAGTGCAACATTTGTGGTATATTCTTACGTTGACATCCTTTCAGTATACTACAGCTGACATTGTGAAAGTGCAACATTTGTGGTATATTGTTACGTTGACATCCTTTCAGTACACTACAGCTGACATTGTGAAAGTGCAACATTTGTGGTATATTCTTACGTTGACATCCTTTCATTACACTACAGCTGACATTGTGAAAGTGCAACATTTGTGGTATATTGTTACGTTGACATCCTTTCAGTACACTACAGCTGACATTGTGAAAGTGCAACATTTGTGGTATATTCTTACGTTGACATCCTTTCATTACACTACAGCTGACATTGTGAAAGTGCAACATTTGTGGTATATTCTTACGTTGACATCCTTTCAGTACACTACAGCTGACATTGTGAAAGTGCAACATTTGTGGTATATTGTTACGTTGACATCCTTTCAGTACACTACAGCTGACATTGTGAAAGTGCAACATTTGTGGTATATTGTTACGTTGACATCCTTTCATTACACTACAGCTGACATTGTGAAAGTGCAACATTTGTGGTATATTGTTACGTTGACATCCTTTCAGTACACTACAGCTGACATTGTGAAAGTGCAACATTTGTGGTATATTCTTACGTTGACATCCTTTCATTACACTACAGCTGACATTGTGAAAGTGCAACATTTGTGGTATATTCTTACGTTGACATCCTTTCAGTACACTACAGCTGACATTGTGAAAGTGCAACATTTGTGGTATATTCTTACGTTGACATCCTTTCAGTACACTACAGCTGACATTGTGAAAGTGCAACATTTGTGGTATATTCTTACGTTGACATCCTTTCAGTACACTACAGCTGACATTGTGAAAGTGACAGCTATGTACAGTGTGTCCCACAAAACCTGCAAATTATTCAATTTTATAGAGCTGTAGCTATAGAGTATACGATGATGGTACATTCTGGAAACCTTACAGATGGGTTTTGAATTATGCGCAAGTAAATAGAGAAAGACAGAAAGACAGAAAGTCCAGTGTGAAGGTTAAGAAAGGAGATGGTACTACCGTACTACCCCAAAAAATGACAAAGACCTGCTTGCCGAATGGATGAAGTACTTCAGTTCATTGCTAAATAATGACAGCGGTCAAACTCCATCCAATCTACCTTTACCGGCTGCCCAGGATCTACCAATCCTAATTAACCCTCACACACATCAAGAGACTCAGGAAGCAATAAGTCAAATGAAGCCCAACAAAGCTGCAGGTCTTGACTGTGCAATCACATCAGAAGCACTCCAAGATGGCGGTGAAGCTTTGGTCAATGTTGTCCATGGAAGTCTACACTACCCTTAAACCACCCAACCAATGGACCACCAGCGTTATTGTACCTCTACCAAAGAAGGGAGACCTATCTCAAATGACAAATTGTAGAGGAATATCGCTATTGTCAATTGCAGCCAAGGTGTATAACAAGATCCTGCTAAACAGAATTAGAGATCATGTTGACCCCATCTTGAGAAACAACCAGGCTGGCTTCCGTCCTCGAAGAAGCTGTGCAGAGCAAATCCATATCCTCAGGAGGATTATGGAAGGGTTCAAGGACCATCAGTTACCTCTCACAGTCACATTCATAGACTTCAAGAAAGCTTTCGACTCAATAAACAGGAAAGTCATGTTTGCAGTGCTGCGACATTACGGAATACCAAAACCCCTTGTCGATGCCATAGGTGTAATGTACAACAACTCGAAAAGTGCTGTGATGGTAGATGGCAGCATCTCAGATCCTTTTGCTGTCTCCACTGGAGTGCTACAAGGTGATGTCCTAGCTCCATTCCTATTTGTGATACTGGTAGACTACCTATTGAAGAAAGCCACATCTGACCTTGACTCGGGAGTTGTGACACATCAGCGTCGCTCTAGACGTCATCCCGCCGTTGTTCTAAACGACCTTGATTTTGCTGATGATATAGCCTTACTTGAGACCACAATTCCACGATCTCAGACCCAGCTGACAAAAACTGCTGCAGCAGCAAAAGACCTTGGCCTCATCATTAGCGTTCCCAAAACAGAGTATATGACGGCCAACTGCAATCCTCACCCAACACTACAGGTCTATGGGGAAACCATCAGCCATGTGACGGATTTCAGATATATGGGCTCTATGATGGCATCGGGTGCGAGTGACCTTAAAAGACGCAGGGCATTGGCATGGTGCGCTTTCTGGAAGTTGGAACACCTGTGGAGGAGTCCTCAAGTAACTACTAAACAGAATTAGAGATCATGTTGACCCCATCTTGAGAAACAACCAGGCTGGCTTCCGTCCTCGAACAAGCTGTGCACAGCAAATCCATATCCTCAGGAGGATTATGGAAGGGTTCAAGGACCATCAGTTACCTCTCACAGTCACATTCATAGACTTCAAGAAAGCTTTCGACTCAATAAACAGGAAAGTCATGTTTGCAGTGCTGCGACATTACGGAATACCAAAACCCCTTGTCGATGCCATAGGTGTGATGTACAACAACTCGGAAAGTGCTGTGATGGTAGATGGCAGCATCTCAGATCCTTTTGCTGTCTCCACTGGAGTGCTACAAGGTGATGTCCTAGCTCCATTCCTATTTGTGATACTGGTAGTCTACCTATTGAAGAAAGCCACATCTGACCTTGACTCGGGAGTTGTGTGACACATCAGCGTCGCTCTAGACGTCATCCCGCCGTTGTTCTAAACGACCTTGATTTTGCTGATGATATAGCCTTACTTGAGACCACAATTCCACGAGCTCAGACCCAGCTGACAAAAACTGCTGCAGCAGCAAAAGACCTTGGCCTCATCATTAGCGTTCCCAAAACAGAGTATATGACGGCCAACTGCAATCCTCACCCAACACTACAGGTCTATGGGGAAACCATCAGCCATGTGACGGATTTCAGATATATGGGCTCTATGATGGCATCGGATGCAAGTGACCTTAAAAGACGCAGGGCATTGGCATGGTGCGCTTTCTGGAAGTTGGAACACCTGTGGAGGAGTCCTCAAGTAACTATCGCAACAAAAGTAAAATTATTTAGCACCACCTGTGTGACGATTTTGCTGTATGGCTGTGAATCCTGGGTGATATCTCAAGATATGGAGTGTAAAATAAATGCCTATGCTACCTCTTGCTACAGGATAATGCTTAACATCAAACGCATGGATCATGTCCCGAACACCACCATTTATGACATGACCAAGACAGAGCCTCTTACCAACCGTGTAAAAAGTCGCCAGCTGAGATTCCTTGGACATATTCTCAGTCTACCTGAGGAAGAGCCAGCTAGAATGTATGCCTCTTACATATATACCAACACATGGCCGAAGGAGACCGGGTCGTCCAAGCACATCATTGAAGTACATACAGCGCTTACTTGGTGACAATGAAGGCATGTTTCAAGAACGTCAAATAGCCACTCTTGCTATAGATCGCCGTGCTTGGAGAAAACTTGTGGTCGCCTGCTCCGCAGCCGAAGGATGATGATGATATATAATATGTATGAAGAAATCCTAATTTGACTGAACATGACGGTATCTGCACCCGTGTGAAGCTCAGTTAACAACTCGATATCAGCGCAGATTCGTTCTGCCTGTCTAATAGTTGTTAAAATAATATATTATTTTTAGGTGTTTATGTTTATTGAGTCATTACTCAAGAAAGGTTGGTTTTTTTATTTTTTATTTTTTATTTTTTTAACTTTAAGAAAAATTGTATTTTTATTTTTTAATACTATTTTTTCATTTCACGAAAATTTCGAAAATCCCAGTCATTTTCACTATCTGCACTTTTTCTCAATCGTGAAAATATTCTCTCTTGCAGTCTATGCACAGGTGGAGTAAATACTACCTATGCAAGTAAATAGAGATATATAGGCCTACAACATGTAGAAATCCTAATTTGCCCGAAAATGACAGTATCCTTTGAATTGAAGGACCCCAATGGGTCCTTTTACAATGACACCAATGGAAATAAGCTTCCTATCAAATCCCGGGGGGAGGGGGGGGGGGGGGGGGGGGGGAGGGGGGTGAATTTTTTTTTAAGGAGTCATTACTGAGAGTTTCATTTCAATAGGCAATCGTCAGATGACAGGGTGGTGGTAACGAATCGCAAACCCCTGCATCAATGTATCAATGACAGGATGGTGGTAACGAATCGCAAACCCCTGCATCAATGTATCAATGACAGGATGGTGGTAACGAATCGCAAACCCCTGCATCAATGTATCAATCCATGGTGTCGCGCACCGAAACCATAGTCTGATTTGAAACCTATCTTTTTTACTCAAATATCCCAATTTGATACACAATAATGACCATTGAAGTTTGATAATCGATATCTACTGCCTAAAATCACTCTCCTCAGAATTCATTGTATAGAAATAAATTAGCCTGATTTAAATCCCATACGGGATCCCATATCGGATTTAGGTGTTCCTGCGATAAGTCCACGTTGTTTTATTTCATTACTATCAGTATCACACCGTTGCCTAAGAAACTCCTTTATGACACGTTCAAAATACTGACACTGCATCGTATAGGCTATAATAGGGGTCTACACCTCACCATATTGCGTAAAAATCACGCGAAATCTACCGGCCGTGTGTAGTTCTGACTTCATTGCCAATATGTCAAAACGCAGTTCAGCGTCTTTCTTATGTTTCTATATTTAGATCCTCAGATTGGGTCCGAAAATGGGTATTTGCATTAGTTACCGATTCAGGAGTGTGTGCAACCTGCCGGAATATATGAATCACGAAGGTGTTAGTTATTAACGAAAAATAGCGACAAGATAGTATCACAATGTATCACTGAGAACTTGCGTCCATATTTTAAATAAATACAAGTTTTATTCCTAAAATGTTTGCAAACAAATGGAGGAATAATTGATTTATGCATGTAAGTATGGTTTCTCACCATATTTTATATAGAGATACCATTAGATGTAAAATAAACGACGCAGCCCTCCCATGCTCTATCGAGAGCAATCGAAGATCTTGATTCAATTACTATCCGCTTTAAATCCAATCGTGAATACAATCATGGCTATCTTTGATCTATCTATGTAAAGTAATTCGTGAAATTGCGAAGGCAAATACAATATGACTGATATATTACGGTTTATTTGCCAACGTTGAAATTAGCTCTCTTTGATTTAGTGATTTAAACCACTCATTCATCAGTTAATTTTTGATTAGAACATTGATTTAATGGATGTTTTAGAATTTCATCAAATGTATAACGTGCGTTTGCGTTAGTCACAATACATTATCAATGTATTTCCAATGACAGCCATTTTAACAGCGAATTTGGACTTGTTCTATAACACTGCTAGTAATAGCACATACACAGCCAATCCAGAATTCCACAAATTTCACTTATTGTACAGCTTCAGAATGCTGTAAATTTGACATCGTAAATAACCTGATTAATTACAGCTGTGTAATTATTACCTAACTTGGTGGGGTGTGTGTGTTAAGTAGATGATTGTCTAAGTCTGGGTGAGTGAGAGGTGTCCTACTGTGAAAGTGGTGTGTATCTGGTGTGTAGGGTAGAGCTCTGCCATATAAATCATCACTAAAATAGTCACTGTCGATGAGTGCTATTAATTCCTTATAGCACTCGGCAGCTACGCTGCCTCGTGCTACAAGTCATACTAACAATACGAATGAAGGGAAGAAAAATCAAGAAGTGAAAACTAAAGGGACTGGTACACCGCACCTGTTTCGGCGGATGACCGCACACATGGTACAGGTGGGGTCATGTTCCATTAAAATTGTCAAATTGTCAATTATGTATAATGCGTATATAAATAGGGGTCGAGGGCGAAGCCCCTGGAAAATTAACGATCGTTCGAAACTTTTTTGACCCCCTTTTTTAGCTTCAAAACTTTTCGACCCCTCATATTGTCCATCCTCCTACATCCACACCTACCTATTTATGAACACAAACTTGCTATAGAACTACAATCATTATAATGGCAAACAGTTGCAGTTGTGCGGACTTATCCTAACCTGCAATAACGTGACGAAAACGAATACGACAATCAATAGTTTGGATGTGAGATGTTGCCATCAGGCCTCAAATTACAAATCTTTGAGGGCACTCATTTCAAGGCCAGTGCACAAGGTCACCAGAGGCCACTATATTATACTAAAGAATGCTTTGAGATTGAGGGCACTAAGGCCAAGTGAAAGGGCATGGAGGCCATGGCCTTGATGGCCTTCCTGTAATTTGAGCCCTGGTTGCCATATTCTCGAAAAAAAAGTGTTATTTTATAGAAGAATGAATCAGGCAATTTGTCAGACACTTTAAGATCCTTTATAAAAGCCACGTTGTATATATAAATATGTACAAGTAAAATATGATATTTTTGTTTTATAACACGTGAATTGTAACATTAATGGAAATAGAAAAAGAAAATAAAGGTCCGTAACTGCCAGAAAAGCACAAACCAGCCCGCTTCTTTTTCAGCATAAATGAAATTACAGCAGCAGTGGTCTAATAGAAACTCAATTGTATAGTATGAACTTTGCAAAAACGTTATCAATGTATGCTATGCATGAACTTGGCTAGCTATAAGTTTTCGTGTCAACTTTGGACCAAAGTTCATTTCTTATAATACAAATCTTCCTGTTTGAATTAAGTTTTAAACTAAACCAGGTGTTTCTGTTCTCATGAATGATCTCACTCTAGAATGACTACTCAAATTATATTAGACTGGTGCAGTGGAGCATTTTGCATGGACTGAATATGGGTTACAACACTTTTACCATGTTTACGGTTATACCTTGATTGTCTATAAAATTTTGTGATTGGAGTAATCTATAGGCCTATAGTATTATCTATAAGGTTAAATATTTGGGGCCTACCCGCTAGTCATAAGGGTCGCTATATTATAGTCATAACGTTTATTTTCCTATACCACGAGTGCGCTAGTCATAAAAGTATAGGGTTAGGGCTAGGTTTAGGGTAGAGTTAGGGTAGGTTTAGGGTTAGGTTTAGGGTTAGGGTAGGGTTTAGGACTAGCGACCCTTATGACTAGCAACCCTTATGACTATGTTGGTCAATTTTGTGACTTGCCACAGTTTTTGCTCGTGTATCATGTCTAGTGACACCGTATATAGTTTTAATTTGACTTCATTGTTTAGTGTGTAGACGTAATACTAATAGATATTGATGTGCACAAACCTACCTGGGTACAGACAATGTGTTCTGCAGTGCCCTAAAAGACAGCCTTTTAAACACGCAACAGAAAATCGTTAGCATGGTTAGTGCGTCAATATTGTTGCATACATGTCTCTACACATTTCGTTCTTATAACATCGAATGGTAAGGGTTTTATGCTTACCAATACAAACAAGAAATGTCTTTAAAAAAACCACAACGCCTCAGCTTAAAGAAACAAAGATATCTGTTTCAATGGGGTTGGGTGTATGGTTTTCACAAATTATTCAACGGAAATGTTAAAGCGTAAAAATAAATTTGTCTTGGTATGTGTGAAGCTTTCTTTTTACCCCCCCCCCCCACCCGCCCAAATAAATGTGTGTGTTAGTAAAGTAACGTAACGTAAAGTAACCTGATGAACGTTAAGTAACCTAAAGTAACGTAACTTAAAGTAACGTCAAGTATAACGTACAGGAAAGTAACGTAACGTAACGTAAAGTAACGTAACGTAACGTAAAGTAACGTAACGTAACGTAAAGTAACTTAACGTAAAGTAACGTAACGTAAAGTAACGTAACGTAAAGTAACGTAATGTAAAGTAACGTAACGTAAAGTAACGTAACGTAATGTAGAGTAACGCAAGCCTTCCGTAACATAAAGTTCTCCTACCCCATGAATTGCATAAACAATTAAGATTTTATGCAAATTCAATTTGAAATTTGGATTAAAGGTATATGACCCGATCACTTTTTTGGGGCTATGATTTCTTTTTCACATCAAGATATTTTGGTATCAGAAGAATCCCCATATTTTTCTCATTATGTCTGTAAAATATTAGGGCCCAGAAATGTTTAATTTGGAAATTATAGGCTTAAATGTGGTGAATTACTGCCAAAGGTAGTCTTTGTACTACTCAATGGGCACATGTCTTTTGATCTTGCGCTTCTAAAAATAGAACCATTGGAGTTATGCAACTCAAACTTTGGAATGCAACAATTTTAAGGATGACCTTTCATGTAAAATAGAAAACATCAAGTTGAAAATCGGGTCATCTACCTTTAAGACATTGTCTAAAATATTTAAAGTAAAGAACCCATTTGTAAACATTTTCATTGGACGGTTATTTTCTTCATAAAACATATTTCTTTTTCTTTTCTACTTGAAAAGGTCTTTATTCTCTCACCCTTTTTAACTAGACATTATTTTTTTACCACCCTGTATATAAACTAGACACTGTAAAAAATTCCACTGGAAATTACTATACATTCATTCCAATAATAAATGAGAAGTCCTTTAAAACACATTTCTATCTCTTTTCTACTTGAAAAGGTCTTTATTCTACCACCCAGATAACAAGACATTATTTTATCACCCTGAATAGACACTGTAAAAAATTCCACTGGAAATTATCGATAATCGGCTACATAACTAGCCTCGTTTTCGGAGCACTAATTGCTCTGAGCATGCTCAGTTGGATAGCATGGCCCTCTTTTGACGTAAGTGCGCCAATACGAATAACGTCTTATACAAGTAATACGATAATATGTTTTTTCTCGCGAAGTGAGTATTAGACTATTTCAGATTATGAAACAAACCAGTACTGGTACATGTTCATTACGCTCGTTGCAGAGATCAACTTATTTTCTAGCAAGCTCACATCATGGATCCAGTGTGTGCTTGGTACGTCAGCATTGTGTTAAATAGGGCTACCCAAATCGTCAAGTTACACTTGGTTTCATTGGTTCACATGGGGGTCACAGAGGCCACCTACACTATAACGCACAATCCTGTCAACCAATCATAACAGCTGAATCCTAACTATTTCCAATTATCTATACGCTGCCTGTGACAATTTTGCATGCATACACCATAGGCCTATACCATGCAAGGAACAACTCACTCACACGTGTTTGCGCAAGTATATAGTCCCGTCACTCATCACGGTATAGACGTATCAGTGGCGGAGGAACGGGTCGTGTAAGATTTGAGTTTCTAATTGTATCTTGGCGACAGTTTTATCATACTCCAATCCTGACCTGGTTAATATCTCACAGTCAACAACTCATAGATCTTCTCAAGGATCTATGGTCAACTACCATCTATTCTATGCTAATAGCTATATGAAATACATCCTCCTGACCACCAGCCCATTGACCAGCCTTACATTACATTTTTTCATTGCATCAGTCACAGATTATACTTTATTTGCTAGCAGTCCTGTCTGCTAGTAAACTTTATTTGCTAGCAGTCCCGTCTGCTAGTACACCACCGTGTACACGGGCGCGGCGTGTATAACCATTCATTGGTATAATAGCCTAGAGTTAGTTGGTCCTGTCAAGCTGACTCGATGGACACTGGATTGGGACAGTCAGAGATGGGCCGACCGGGAGATGGGACATGCTAGCTTCATGATTGGGGTAAACCGAGGATCTAAATTTAGATCTACTACTACTAGCCAGCTATCGGTGAAATAGGGTGTATCGTGTATACCAAATGCAATACAATGTATCACATTCATAAGTGCAGCTGGTTTTCTAGAAAAATTCATAAATTAATACGTTCATAATATCATGAAATGTAGTGTATGTATTTATTCATATTAAAAATTAACTTAATACATTGAATAATAAACATATTAATTATTATTCTTATATATTGGGCGTGGTTTAAAATGTCAACCCATAATATCCATCAATTTAATTGGTTCTGTGGTTAGTTTTGTTGGATACGCGCTATAGATTACCAGACCGCTAATCTATGGATCTGGGCGGGGCTTAATTCACACCTTTGATGATGCCGGAACTACATTTAAAAAACATCGCCTCGTCAATAATTGTAAACATCCTCGTCAATTATTGTAAATCGAAACTAAGCTTATTTTACAATACAACATTAAGGTTATAATATTCATGTAATTAAATGTAAATAAAAGATAGAGGTCCATTTAATGAATAAACGCTAATAGTAATAAGACATGTAAAAGAAAGAAGGACAAATAAAAAGGGTGCCTAAAAGCCTATTTTCGTCTGCTATAAATATTCGTATAGGCTACATTCGTAATTACTTGCAATAAAGTGAATATGGAAGAAACCACAGCAACTTTTGAAATTGGAGACCTAGATGTAAAACATGTGAAAGAAGAACCAGAACCAGAACCGGAGTGTGATGATTTACCAGATGAAGTGATCAGAAATTTGATGGGAAGGTCCGACGCTAGCGGCAAGCATTTGCTGCTGGCGTGATGATCGCCATCCACCCGCCCCTGAATTTACCATTTGTAGAGCTCAGTGAGGCTGAATTTAGCCATATAGAGGAGTGGAAAGATGACAAAACTTACCGAAAAGGGCCACGAGCTGGGGCGTCAATCGCCGTAAAAGTAAGGAAACATTTTTACGTGTATTTATTAAATTAAAACATTCAAAAGTCCCCCTCTTTTTGCGTTCGCACACAGGCCAGAAATAGGAACTAATTTAGCACGTATCCAACAAAACCAATGAAATTGATGGATATTATGGGTTGCCATTTTAAACAATATATAAGAATGACGATTAAATAATTATTTGCAGTGATTTCAAGTAAAAATTCCAGGCGTATACCGCGAATAAACCTGATCACTAAGGCTACCTGATCACCTCTTTTGTATACGTTGTATAGCACAGTAATCAGTTGGTTTGTCACTGTGTACTTATTCAAATCAATCTAAAACGATCCCCGACGAATAAATTGTTGAAAAAAATCGTTGTTAATATAAGAATGAGAATATTGCGGCGACCATTCACGACTCAAAATATGGTACAGCCTATGCATTATATGGCAGCCTTCTATAGCAAAACATCGACGAACCATATTTTATTCTCTAAATAATCAATCATTATGTTTATTAAAGGTAGATGTTCCGATTTTCAACTTGAAGTTTTCTATTCTACATGAAAGGTCATCCTTAAAAAAGTCGTGTTCCAAAGTTTGAGTTGCATAGCTCTATGGTTCTTATTTTAGACGCACAAGATGCTGTGTACCCATTGAGTAGTACACAAACTATATCGGTGGTTACCACCATTCGCGGTAATTCGACGTTATTTCATCGATATCTCCGTCATTATACCGAATTAGGCCGTCAAATTTCAGTATGATGATGAGAAAAATACGAGCTTTCATATGATATGAAAATCTCCGTATGTTTGAAATAATTCTGTGTTACGAAAATGTGATCGGGTCATCTACCTTTAATTAATACAAATGTTTTAATTAAAATTAACTTAAATAAATAAATACATACATGTACATACAATACATTTCTTTGATGAAATTAATTTATATTAATTTATAAATTCATAAATTCATAAATGAATAATTAATTATGAATCATTGATTATTGATACTTAATTAATCATTACTGAATCATAATTAATTATCCATTTCTTAATTAGTTGTTGCCCCTGGTTGATTTTGATGTGATAGGTCTTAGCTTAGTCTATTCTTAATTAGATACAAAATATTCCTATTTGGGATCTTTAACCCAAATGTTCAGGGGAGTTTGTTTATGTAAACAATCATGTACAATATAACTATGACTGAAATGCATGTTTTGTTATGACACAATCTTCTTTATGATACTCTTCATTTATTTCTGCTTGCATTCAAACTTAACCCCCTCTAAGCAAGGATTGTGTTTTTAACACTCTTCTTGTTTGCAGTTTAACCCTATAATTGTTGTCAATGTAGCACGCACAATATACCGCCCAAATCCGTAGAAGGTGCGGGATTGGCTTCTTAGCGCTTTAGCGCGGGGAGTTAGCATCTGTGTTAATTAGCGAAATTAGCGCTAATTTGCTCCATTTGTGTTAATATCGCAAATAAGGATATGGGGTAAGGTGTCATGATTTTTAGCACATTAGCGCGTGGAGTTAGCATCCGTGATAATTAGCGAAATTAGCGCCAATTCGCAATAACGCTAATAGCGCTAATAATGCTAAATAGCATCGGTGGTGCTAAAAACGCTATTATCGCTAATTTTGCAAGTAAGTGCTAAAAAAGCTATTATACGATATAAAATTAGTTTTCAAAAAAATGAGGGATGCCATCGCGCAATTAGCGCTATTATTAACGCTAATAGCGCTAATTGCATCATGAGCGCTAATAGCATCGCTGGTGCTAAAAACGCTATTATCGCTAATTTGTTAGATAAGTGCTAAAAACGCTATTATACGATCGAAAAACGCTTTTGTCAAATAAGTTTTCAAAAAAATGAGGGATGCCATCGCGCAATTAGCGCTAATTGCATCGCTGGTGCTAAAATAAAATGTTTCAAAAATATCAAATTTGTTGAATCCCGTTACTCTGTTTGGAAATCAAAGCGTCTGCAGACGACATTCAAAATTGCATAAAATGTTTAAAAAATATCACATTTATTGAATACCGTTACTATATTTGGAAATCACCAGGAGAATTGAAAGTACAAACATGCCTAGTATACGTCACATGACTCATTGTCCACATTGTTTGACATTCTTAAAACATGCTATTCAAACGTAAATCTCATGTTGATTACATTCAAGAAATTGCCAGATTAATACTTACATGCATTATTTTTTCACTAAAGCAAATCATAATTATACAGGGTGTCTCTAAAAAGGTTGTGTTAACGGAGCATGTTTATATAGAGCCCCGCAGGGTTCCGGAGGACCCACGAATCACATTAATACACTGAGAAGTCGTTTGACTCATTGTCCACATTGTTGGACATTGTTCTCAATTGCTCTCACATACTCTATTTGGAAATCAAAGCGTCTGCAGACGACATTCAAAATTGCATAAAATGTTTCAAAAATATCACATTTATTGAATCCCGTTACTATATTTGGAAATCACCAGGAGAATTGAAAGTACAAACATGCCTAGTATACGTCACATGACTCATTGTCCACATTGTTTGACATTCTTAAAACATGATATTCAAACGTAAATCTCATGTTGAATACATTCAAGAGATTGCCAGATTAATACATGCATTATTTTTTCACTAGAGCAAATCATAATTATACAGGGTGTCTCTAAAAAGGTTGTGTTAACGGAGCATGTTTATATAGAGCCCCGCAGGGTTCTTACGAATCACACCAGAGTGCTATTAGCGCTAATTGCGCGACTCCTAGACTTGGTTCATCTTCAGAAATTGCACTTTAGCGCTTACAACGCTAGGAACACGGGATATCGCGCTAATTGCGCCAGAGTGCTAATCAAGTGCAAATAGCGTTATTAGCGCAAGACCGCTAATCAAGTGCAATTAGCGCTAATTGCGCGACTCCTAGACTTGGTTCATCTTCAGAAATTGCACTTTAGCGCTTACAACGCTAATCAAGTGCAATTAGCGCTAATTGCGCGACTCTTAGACTTGGTTCATCTTCAGAAATTGCGCTTTAGCGCTTACAACGCTAGGAACACGGGATATCGCTAGGAACACGGGATATCGCGCTAATTGCGCCAGAGTGTTAACCAAGTGCAATTAGCGTTATTAGTGCAAGACCGCTAATCAAGTGCAATTAGCGCTATTAGCGCTAATTGCGCGGCTCCTAGACTTGGTTCATCTTCAAAAATTGCACTTTAGCGCTTACAAGGCTAGGAACACGGGATACCGCGCTAATTTCGCTAATTGCGCCAGAGTGCTAACCAAGTGCAATTAGCGTTTTTAGCGCAAGACCGCTAATCAAGTGCAATTAGCGCTATTAGCGCTATTAGCGCGACTCCTATACTTGGTTCATCTTCAGAAATTGCACTTTAGCGCTTACAATGCTAGGAACACGGGATATCGCGCTAATTGTGCTAAAAACGAATGTGTTTTTAGCGCATTAGCGCACATTTGTACTAGCACTGCAATTAGCGCTAATTTACATTGATCTTACACGCTAATTTGGTGCAATTAGCGACATTTGCAAAATTGCGCTAATGCGCTAATAAGCCAATATCGCACCTTCCTCCCAAATCCGCCTTCCTACAGTCGCCAATTCGAATATAGGCCGCGGAAAAATATTATGCTTTGTATTTGAACCGAAGTAATAATACTGATATGCATAATAGAATGTACCGTAACAAAAATTACGTTCATTCCATAATAAAAATGTATGCAATGAAGTTTCTCCATATTCGTCTTTCATGTAGCCTATAAACCGAAATGTTGAGTATATAAAATGCAAACTTACACTTTCTATCCTTCACATGCGTTAAATACTACTTCATAATAAAGATAGCGCATTGCAGTGTCGATACCTCAACAGAAAGTGTAATCTTGTGCGAAAGATTGAAACTGTTATGCTTGTTTTTTACGGAAAAGTTTTATTCAATACCGATCTTTGTACCGATACCATGATCAACCATTATACAACGAATGCAATTTTGTTAAACATGTTTAATATTCATTTATCGTATACAATCTTAACTTTAAAATGTCCATCCATTGCATACAATATTCATGATGGTGCCGTGCAACTTCTTTGTTTTGCCACGCTTACGGGACTATCAATTAAAACAATCTTAATTTGCGTTACAATCTTCATGGCATTACCATACAGCCAATGCAATCTGTAGAAATGTCAATTCATTCATTATACAATCTTTATTACGGAAAATGCTAAAATATGAGAACGAGACTCGCACATAAATTGTTCATTTCACATTTCAGAGTTTCTAAAAAAACTTTTAGAGTTTGAGTTACTCGGTTTAGGTGCATTCTATTTACATGGGTTCAATTTTTAAAAGTATGTGTTTTTATACAGACAAATCTCAGACAGAATAACATTTGGTACCAAACAAATGTTACAAGTCTCAGCTTCATAAATCCATTTTTAGTGATTTTATATTAATGTCTGACTATTTGTATATATACTTTATGCTGGTACGGTTTTGCAACTGATTTTTTCTGCTTTTTCAGCTATTTTTGTAACATACTTGTGCATTGCATTGCAAAAAGCATGGTTGTACACTATAATTGTTATCAGTGTTTGTTTGAAGAATTCAGTCGGTTGTATGGTGACACTTACAATTTATAAAATGATGCATAGGCCTATGTTATTGTACACACATGGCTTTATTTTTTCTTAAAGCACGAAAAAGTCCAGGTAATAGTATACACGTCTTTATAGTTTCCATCCATGTATATGTAGTGAGGGCTGTCTCTTTGCATCGGTTGCAATTCCCAATCGAGCACGAATTTCTGAAGTGTGCAATCTACCTGATCATGGTTGAACATTCAGAGCACGTTTCTGCGTCGTAAGCATGGTAAGGACGAATTCTAAGACTAACATGCGAGTGGCTCAGGTCTTTAAAGCTTACACTGGCTGGACATGATTGAATTTCTTGTATTTCATATATAAAATTGTTAAACATCCTAGCTAGACATTGGATATTCGTGACCATAATTTACAATTGGAATCATGATTTATGCTTCTAACGGTCGGTGTGTAGTACACTACATGTAGAAAGCAGTGCTTTCATCCGCCATACATGTAATGGCTTGTTAGTTATATAGAGCGTTATAACGCGTCAGTGCATCGGAAAAGCGAATATGAAGCCGGTGTGGTAAGTAAGGTAGTATTCTATCTAATCCAGGGTTTCGTTACCGGATCAGAGACTTTCTATCTTCTTCGCCAACTTGAATTAATACAGGTATTACAGGGTGACACATTGAGGGGGAGGAACTACGCCCGGGAGACTGTGCCACGATCTATCAAGGGAGGAACTACGCCCGGGAGACTGTGCCACGATCTATCAATGTCCATTTCATCGGAGTAATTCTGTTATACCCTTCACAGAGGTATTCATTGTGCATGATTTTTAAGAACGACGCATACTACCGATGTTGGTGTGTAGGGTATAACAGAATTATGCCATTTCATCTATATACACTCTAATGAGGTATCCCAATATTCTGAAGTAAAGAATCCCCTTTTTCCCGACAGAGTATGATACTACTTCAGACTAATAAAACAAACCTGTACTTAGTTCAAGTTCAGCACGCTCGTTGCAGAGATTAACTTCTCTAGCAAGGTCACATCATGGATATATTGCATTTGGTTCTCTAAGCATAGTGTTAAATAGGGCCACCCAAAACGTCAAGTACCCTTGGTTTCATTTGGTCACAAATTTCACCCACACTATTAACACACAACCCTGTCAACCAATCATAACAGCTGAAGCATAACTGTTTCCAATTATCTATACGCTGCATGTGACAATTTTGAAGACATATACATCCCATAGACATACCATAGCAGGAATTATTTACTAACATTTGTCTTTGCGCACGTATGTAAATAAAATAGTCCCGTCACTCAACACCTTAATATTGTCTTACATGTATACACGATGACCTGAATAGCCCCCGGGAATAGCCCATTGTATACCAGCATATCGTATCGAGTTTTATACAGCAGTTTGCATGAGAAATGTCTTTCTTTGCAGTTATGTTATACACATCTGAATAATTGTACAAAAATATGAACACTTTTAATAAAATCATGAGGTTTGAACCAAATTACATATTCTCTGGACATTCTCTGGACATTCTCTATATTATAATACGCTACTCTCTGTCTGTCTGTTTGTCTGTGCGCGCTTTTTCGTCGCCTTCCCGGGGTCGGGCGGCGTTCAAACTCGGTGGGTGGGTGGGTGCAGCTCGGTCCCCGCAAGAGTAAGTTTGCATTCGCTAGAGCGTACGAGGTCAAAGGTCATCTAGGGGTCAACTTTTTGAAGTTGGTCGGATTGTGCTTAAATTCGGTGATCGCAATGCTCGATGCGAGGCGAGCCTGGCAAAAATGAAACGGGTTGGCGTTTGTCGGGTCTTCCGGGATCAAAGGTCGTCTAGGGGTCGAATTTTCAAAGTTTGTCCGATCGGGCTTAAACTCGGTGACGGGAAGCCCGAATGCGAGTCGAGCGTGGAAAAAATAAAACGGCTTTGCTTTTCTTGGGTCGTCCGGGGTCAAAGGTTGTCTAAGGGTCGAATTTTCAAAGTTTGTCCGATCGGGCTTAAACTCGGGGACGGGAAGCCCGAATGCGAGTCGAGCGTGGAAAAAATAAAACGCCTTTGCTTTTCTTGGGTCGTCCGGGGTCAAATGTCATCTAGGGGTCAAATTTTTAAAGTCGCCTTCTCGGGGTCGGGCGGCGTTCAAACTCGGTGGGTGGTGCAGCTCGGTCCCCGCAAGAGCAAGTTCGCATTCGCTAGAGCATACGAGGTCAAAGGTCATCTAGAGGTCAACTTTTTGAAGTTGGTCGGATCGTGCTTAAACTCGGTGATCACAATGCTCGATGCGATGCGAGGCGAGCGTGGCAAAAATAAAACGGGTTAGCGTTTGTCGGGTCTTCCGGGGTCAAAGGTCGTCTAGGGGTCGAATTTTCAAAGTTTGTCCGATCGGGCTTAAACTCGGTGACGGGAAGCCCGAATACGAGTTGAGCGTGGAAAAAATAAAACGGCTTTGCTTTTCTTGGGTCGTCCGGGGTCAAAGGTCGTCTAAGGGTCGAATTTTCAAAGTTTGTCCGATCGGGCTTTATGCATGCATTCTACAAACCACCAAACCCGAGAACCGCCAAACCCGAGAACCGCCAAACCAGGGTGACCGCCTAGTTATCTATAATAGTGCCGTGTCTGTACTACTGCTGCAGCAGCACCACTCTACAAACATGATGCGCATAGAGAGTTAATGCTGACAAGTGAATGGAGGGCGGTCAAATAGGTCAAACTGTTATCAGGGTTATGTGATCTTTGGGTTTCTAAATTGGGATGGTGAAAGATATGATATGGATTGGACACTTATACAAAATGCAATATAAAGGTATTTTCATTGAACCATTACATTCATCAGCAGGTTTTCCAGTTGTATATAAATAAATACATTCAAAAATTCATGAAATGTATGTATTTATTCGTATAAGAAATTAACTGAATCCATTAAATAATAAATGTATTAATCATTTAAGTTTGATAATTAATACAAATAATTCTTTAATGAAACTAATTAATATTAATGTCTGAATTAATTAATTCATAAATTCATGAACTTGATGTATATATTTAATCATTTTACTATATACATAATATAATAATGGAAAACTATAAATGACGAACTGTAAATCATGCATTAGCGTTTCATTTCATGGCGTATATCCATGTAGCAACTAATGATGATCGTTGCTACAGTGCAATCATTTTAAAGTCTATATGCTGGTCAGAGACAGTTGTGTTTTTTACTTGTCCTATACCTAGTTAAAGGAATCGTTTTATCATTCCGAAACGTCGGTCCCCATGTTATTGTGTTGTTTCTTTTGCCTTTCAAATGTCCCATCCTTGGATGTTATCATTGCACACCTTTTTAGTCATTTCAATATTTTACATTGTTGGTGTAGTGCTGTTGAATCCGTTTGGATCCATCCTTGGTACCCCTTACTGACACGGTTGGAACTAATTGTTATGCCTTTTCAGCCTAATAATGAACGGTTTGTGTATTTTATGTGCCACGTTAATGGCTACAACTTAAAGATTGCGATTGAAAAGTAAGTACAAAAGTTAGTAATAAGTATAGTAATTGATTAATTATTCATTAACAATACTTAATGCTTAATAACTATAAGTAATTAATTAATGATTCATTATTTATTTATTAATTATTGATCATTGATTATTTCTTATTAATTGCTCATTAATCATTCATTAATCATTAGTTAATTATTTATTAATTAATAATTGATAATTAATTATTGATCATTATTTATTAATACCTAATTATTGATAATTAATTAATCATTAATAAATCAATCATAATTAATTATTTAATAATCATTAATTGATTATCCATTACTAAATAAGTTTTTTTCCCCTGGTTGACTTTGATGTGATAAGTCTATACTTAATTAGATACAAACTATTCCTTTTTGGGACATTTGACTCAAATATTCTGGGGAGTTTGTTTATGTAAACAAGCATGTACAATATAAGATCTTGAATTGATTTCAAGAAAACTGAAAGCGCATGTTTTGTTATGACACTATTCTCTTTAAGAATATGATACACTGTGTTGTGTATATTGGTAATATATTATATATACTATAATATAAATAATGTGAGATATACTATACTATATACTATATAATACTATATATACTACAATATAAATATGTATACAGTGTCTGCTCATTAAAAGGTGTACTCCTGCTCATCAATGGTCACATTCTAGTCATGCTATATAGTTGGGTCATATCCAGTGAATGATTCAGCAACATTGATGGCAATTCATTTCTCTTAGTGGATATGACGTCTCAAATTTAGCGAGGGTGTCTCTATAGCGAAAGTATGACTGGATCCGGGAGAACCATACATCAAATGGTCCCCATACAGGGGTCCAAAGATTGCATTTATTAAGCTTGATGTATCATGAAACCATGTGACTGTGAGATATAATTCGAAATGGAGGGAGGAGATATTAGGCAAAGATACCCGGATGCATAAACAGTAGACCATAATGTTTCATGTAGGCCCTATGTGTGAAATTGTACAACCTAACAATCAATTATCTTATTATCCTAATATCCGGTAAATTGGATCGATCAAATATAGTATACTTCCGTCTGACCAATTGGATAGCGTTCTAATCTATGACCTAAAATTGGCCTCGACAACTCAATATATGGGCGCACCACACCAAATATCTTTCTCATTGAAATACCACACCAAATATCTTTCTCATTGAAATACGTGTAAAAGTGCCATATTTCAAGACACCTTTTCTACCCTCCGGTTACATTTATTGCATACTTGTCACCTATGACCATTTTCAGTAACATCTCAACTTTAATTTAAGCCTTGTTTCATGTGGGGTTATTAAGCTAAATTTTCCGCTACGGACCTGCACACAGCGCCCTCACTTTATAACGTTTTCTGGCATGCCTGTTCACCATTTAGGCAGGTGCTTACGCCCTGGGCACTATTTAGGTCGATAAATTAAAAATAAGGTATTTTATCATTGTAGGTGCAATGGATAGGTCCCACTCGTTCATTTAAATACAAACATACCATCCCCGGAGAAACAAATTGCCCGAAAACCTCACATTTACAAGCCTAGTCTTCGTGCTTTTCCGGAACTACTACAGGATTACACGAATTGCGCATTGATTTGGTGTGGTGCTCTCATATATGCCGGAGAGCTGGAAAGCCCGTGGGTAATGGTATACAAATATTGAATGCCGGAGAGTGTGATAGTATAAAAACTATATCACGAGGTCAAATTTGGATTTTTCCATTACACGAGGCGCAGCCGAGTGTGATGGAACAATCAAAATTGGACAGAGTGATAGTTGCACTATCACGAGCAAAAGGCATTCAATATTTATTTTATATAATGATATCACGAATTTAATATCTAGCAATAATGAATGATAAAAACTATCACATGGCTGAAATCAGGCCTATCATTAGGCCTATATATATATAATACATTCTATAACGGTATTCCATGTTTTTCATTCACCGTTATCAAAATTAGTGGGTTTTGACCATTATTTCACCTGGGACTATTTCGAAATGTTAGGTTGATAAAAATGAATAAATTGACGATGACTAATTTTTGCATTTACGAGGGGCATTCAATAAATACCTGCAACCATTGTTGTTCTCCACACGTGAGTGATTCTGTGAAATCTTAGTGGGTACATTATAAAGTATGAACCTTAATCTATCATTTAACACAATCTGGATTTACTGAATATTCATAATTACGTAATAGCATTAGCATAAAATAACCCATATTTGGACAGTGAAAAAACATGCCACTTTGGCAGGAATTTTGAATTAGCTTGATAGCACGTGTATTGAAATGAGCAGAACTTTGTTCCGGATAAGTGTGCAAGTCTAACATTTTGCATCGGTAAACCAGAGACCATGTTCAACGAGGTCCTAAATGGAGAGGTTCTGTCAAAGACAATTTTTTTTAAATACACTGCATCTTATCTTGGTCAACATTAGGCTTTTACAGTGAGCCCCAAAATGCCGAAAATCCAAAGAAATGAAAATGATAGTTATAGTAAACAATTAGGATTTCCTGAAATACCACAGCAAATGCAGGATTCGTTATTGTATAGATGACAGGGTATCAATAAAAACATCGAGAATTGTTGAACTTGGAATAAAAATCTGCGCATGCGTAGAACGCACGGTGGTCAGAAAGCGCTCAAAATGAGCAGAAATGTTAAACAATCACTGCAACCAACGTAAAAGTTACAGATAAGGAATTTAATTTAAGAAAACAAGAACTGTGGTGAACTTCAATACATCAAAGTTAAAAAATGTAAACATTTACAATTACAATTTAATACAATTTAATTTAATGTTATGGTCAGTGTAGTGAATTTACTCAAATTGGGTAAAAAGAGCTTCATTGTATTAACATTTTCTCTGCAGAAAACGGTTTCAGATATTGCCTTTATAATCTCCCGTTTAAATCTATAACATGTAACAATGAGGAACAAGAGGTTTAAGCCAAATTTTGCGGTTGGATACCTTGACCTTGACTGTTTATTCATTAAAGAATTTCTTTTAAGCTATGACAAGAAGATGACGTTTTAATGTTACATAATAAGTGTTTTTTCTCCATAATTTGCATCTGAAAATAAATAATGTTGAGCACATAGTACTGGTCTATCACTGTTTCAAACGGCAACTTATTCCATGCATCGGTTCTTGAGATATCTTGAAAAAAGTAACTGTGCATCAAATTGCTTGCAAATATTCTCCGCCCTGATCAGCTATTTTTCATGCAGTGTCCAGAGAGTATTGATTTTACGCATGTGCCATTACGTAATCCCACAAACGATATTGTTCATTCATGCATAGCGAGGAAAGATAAAGACCCATATTTCAAATTACGCTAATTCTAGTTGGCATACGTATGAGTGGAGAAAAACAATGGTTGCAGGTATTTATTGAACGCCCCTCGTATGTGACACTTTGTTCAAGGATTCCTTTTAGATCGCGCAGACACGGAGCAGAGTGGTATTTTTGTATCAACATTTGGTTGGATATGCATTTATAACCGAGGAGAATTATAAGAGTGTAGGTTAAAACGTTACAGTCAATAGTTAGGTCACCCAAGCCCTATATGAAAGCTATGAAGATTGTTAAACGGGGTCAGTCGTCACAAACATGCACAAACACAATAGTCAAACGACCTTGCTATTGTCATGCTATTGTCAACAGTCCCTACACAGAGGTCTGCAGTGCAAATCTGTACGATTTTCGCCATGTAATCTCTATGGCGGATTTCATTCCGTTGTATGAAGCTATGATGTTTGCGTGGTCTTCGCTATCTCCAAGCAGATAGAGCAATACGTACATGGACTTTTTTGTAGACGAGGGTTCATTTCATGATTTGGTGAGGTTTAGAATGAGTTAGGATTCCTGTAATTTTATAGACCACGGATTGTCAAAACGTGAATTTCCCGACATTGTACGACATAAATTTGGTCACTAAACGTGTTTAAAACTATTCATTTTATCGTTCTGCAGATGTTATTGACCCTCCTCTAAAGTTCTACATGATTTTTAACACGTTTCTTAGTATTTGAGATGCCCAAATAGACCATTTTCCGAAGCTATTTCTAGCAAATATTGCAGTCACTAAGATTCCATTGTTTTCTTGCGTATAACAAAATATGACATGCAGCGTGACCTCCCTACTGGCTGGTTACCTTTATTCTATGAATGTCTTTAACGTCCTAATTACAACTATGCGCTATAATGCAGCATTGGGTGTTTACATTGATAGGTCATTAGCAAATATTGATAACTTACGGCACCCACCGACAATTGTCAAAACGATATGCAACATCCATATCGTTATGATCGGATTTGACAATTGCACGTTTGCCTATTCTTGTAGTTGTAGGATCAATTGGATCATTACTTTATCATCCGTTAAATATATCCAATTGATAATATCGATGTATCAGTGTATCAGGCCCACACACCTGCGCGAACTGCCTCAGAAATAAAAGGGAGGAAAACACCCAGACGATTTTGAACATGGTAAGCAACAATTACCACTAAACGACATCAACAACAACAATAACAATAACCTGTCAATTCACAGACCTCAGGGGAACCTCACAACAAATTAACGGTTTGAGGACGTTTTGTGTTATCTCTTCTCAGCTGATCAGTGCAACACCATTTGTTGATCAAGTATTTGACAAATGTAAGTTGCCAAAGCATCCAAAACTATAGCTGCCTTGGCGTACTAATACAAAAACCGGCCATGCAACATATTTTAATCAGTATATAAATGCTTGTCATACATTTATCAGTTAAAAGATATATATTTAAGGTTCTATCTGATAAATAGCATTGTAAATGGGATATGTATTCGGTGGAATTTTCTAATTTCAAATTTCCCTGTAACAGCAAATCAAAATAATGCCGGTTACGCGGCAGCTGTTGAATGCTATAACATTGACACGAGGCAGCTATTTTATTAAATTATACTCCTCATTTGTTACACAAAACGATGACCTTAATTATACTTACGGTGGTCTAATGGACGCGTTGGATTCGATTTCATCACCGAGATGAACAGAGAGAGATGCTATAGCATCATCTTTGGTTGAAGGTTCAGCCCGAGGTTCAGCGTAGATATAATACGGCACTTTTAGTTATACGCAGTAATCGAGACTGATATTAAAATAGATGAACCTGCAAACACCGAGGTAGTCCATCAGTAATTAAAGAATGCATCACGGATATGTCTAGCTATATTATCTAATCAAATTTGTTGAACGTCTATCTTCTTAAAGGGGCTCAATCTCATTTGCATCCTTATTTGTGTCAGTCATTAAATGTGAAACGCAACAATCCGAAAATTTGACTCAACTCCGTTCGGTTTGAGGATCTGTGGTTTGATATAGGACATAGAATAGATTGACGTTTTGCCAATGATTGAGGTTTCACACCACTAAATAACGTCTGGCCCTACCACCTTTGAGGCAATAGTCCAAAACCGGCCCGTTTCTATGCCGAAACGGGAGACCTATTGTAAATTACAGTTTAAAATTAGGGTATTTACTACATGTTATGGCGAAATTAATATGGTGTGAATTTTGACAGACACATCAGCGTTCTTCAGGTCCAAAAAAATGGATGCAATGATGATTTTTTACTATTTTAACAGAGACATTTGTGTTCAGGTCATTTACGGTATCTGACGCCATCATCTAAATCAACAATTGCGTGTGACCAGGAAAACTCAACTCGTACTTTTTGAAAAGGCTCTAGCTCAACAAAATGCCGGTTACCCCCCATATATGAGTTGTTGAGTTAGTAGTCATGGCTTTCATCTTCAAGTTGAAACCAAATTTCAAGATATCAGTTTCTTATAACGTTGAGAAATATCCATTTTAAAATTGTGCATTTCACGTGTAAACCTATGGGAGATGTATTTGGTGGTGTGCAACCTTCATGAAAGAATCACAAGCTCCGCGTTCCGTTAAAGTAATAGTAGTTTTAATATCAAAGACGACGGTATACAGTACATATGATACATATACCATTTTATAAGTCAGACCGTGACAACCATTTGACGTCTTTTATTTCATTATTCCAAATCGATTGTACCGGGTGTCAATAGAATGACATAATCGAAAATCGATGAAAAACGTATTTTCATATTTTGGCTCACATAATCCATCTTTACAACTATTCTCTCTAGCACTACCAGCATTTCAAACATTGAACCCCACACCTCATAAGTTATATTTAAAACTCCCACCACAAAGAAAAGAAGCTTAAAACCACTCAAGCTAAACAAATCATGCTTGTTTTCTATGCACACAACAATACTATATCGTTACAAAAAGTCTTTATTTTCCATCAGAAATGTCCGATTTTCAAAATCTTTAAATTCTTAAGAAAAGAAAGCTGGGCGTTTGCGCAAGATATATATGAAAACGGTTCGGACAATATCAATAAATTTCAAACCGAAAAAAATCCGATTACCTCGGTATAGATCATTCTGGGACACCCTGTATATAGGCTATAACAGAAAACATGCTTCGTAAAAAATGAGAGGGTAAAATCAAATTGGTCCGATTTGCAGAGTAAATAAAGAAATATAAATAGCGATTACAAGTGAATGTGTATGTAATGTTTGATCTCTCTTAGGCCTATGCTTGGAAACAAAACAATAATTCGTGTGGTTGACCAGAGAAGAATATTCTCCCATGTACAATTGAGAAGAGTTGGCAATATGTGACATTCTTAAACAGCTAAGAAAGTTTAAGCAATCTCATTGGTTCTCAGAGAAATCAGCGACATCTAGATGAGACAACTTAACACGGGAAGGTGGGGCCTACGTTTTAACAGTGCGCCCGACTTTCACAATGCGTGGTTTGTTCCATAAGGGTGCACACAACTATTACGCGCTATAGTGTGTTTCTATGGGAAATGTGCCTTAGGTAAACGGCGATATCTTAAGTTACCTTGCAACTACGTTTATAAAATTTTGGAATAGTAATTAACACCCATAGATCTAACTTGGGTCAAAAATTCAGGTTAGGTTGCCCTCTTAGATTTTTCAATATTTCCCTCTTTATACAGCGTAGTCATTTTGAACAAGAAATCACACCTTGTAGCGCGTTGTGTTCAATGTGTATCCTTCCGCCAATATTTTTAAATAAAACGTTAGATGTATACTTTTTTCACTCAAAATATTTCAGGTACAATTCAGTGAACAAATAGAGACCAAAATCAATCATCTTTGATGCCAAATAATTTCAATATGAATCATTCTTTCCGTTATTTAGGGACTAGCTGGGTGATGGCGATGGCCGGAAGCTTTGACGGTGACTCTAATAGTTGTGTGCACCCATAACGCGCACTTCTGCAGTGCGTCTTTAGCGCTTTTCCTGCGTTTATGCCGGCGCCGCGACGCTTACGCATGGTGTACTCATCGCATGTGATTGGATGGAATGTTTGTGGGTTATTCGATCCTAGCAGGGGTAGAAGTTGTCAAATGTGGACAATAACATGTACTTATTTATTTGATAAATGTCTGAAGTATGATTGTTTAAGAATGAGAATAAAGGTATTGTTTTTAGACCGTACCCGTGTTATATTGTCTGACATAAATACGTTCGATATTATTATTTTTTGCGTAGAACAACTCCGCCTGCGGCGTCGTTGTTCTACTTAAAATAATACTATCGTCCGCATTTATGTCAGACAATATAACACGGGTACGGTCTAAAAACAATACCTTTATTCTCTAATTATAATTCCTGTTATTTCATGCATTTCAAAGCTGTACATGCAAACAAATCGGGGCAATTCAATTTGCCATCAAATGCTGTTTTAAAAATGCGCAGGTCTGGTTTCTAGATTCGAAATGTCACGATAGCCAAATAAATAAGCTTCCATTTTACTTAGTACTGTACAGGGTGAGTCAAAAACTGCAATAGTAGAAAGAAACCATTTTGTTTTCAAAACCAAGTTGAAGTTTGAAACTTTTTAAACGTTGCAAGAATGTAATGATATATTTCTTCCTAACTTTGTGTGAAAAAATGAAGTTGATCGCATTTTCCGTTTGTCTTTGGTGACCCTTTTTGCTGCACAACCCAATGTACGTGTTTGTCCACAAACACAGTGATTTTCAATTGAAATTGCACACATTGCATTTTCATATTTGAATATACCGCCAACACTAATTTGGGAAATTCCATTTTTGTATTAACATTTGGAACATTATAAGCAAATCATAACATGGGTAAGGTAATTGATTATGTTACCTAGTGACCCTATTATGACATGTCACTTTTAATCGTTGAACAACCTTCATGTACATGGATACAAGGAATATTTTGACCAATTCTGACAACCATCGGTCATTTCCACCCGAAAAAACAGTATTTTGAGTGAAGGAGTGAGAATGTACATTTTGACCCCTAGTGACCCCTTCGTGACCTTTGACCCCATGATCATAATTGATCTTTTTGCTTAGCTTATTAATGTGCACAAGATGAAATAAATCAGGTCAAAATCGGAGCATATCTAACAATTTACCCCTGTTTAGGTCAATGACCCTTAGTGACCCCATATGACATGTCACTTTTAATCGCTGAAGACCCTATATGTACATGGATACAAGGAATCTTTTGACCAATTCTGACAATCATCAGTCATTTCCTCCCCCCCCCCCCCCCCCCCCCCCCATAGCATTTTGAGGGCGAGGAGTGAAAAAGTACATTTTGATCCCTAGTTACCCCTTCGTGATCTTTGACCCTAAAGTCAAGATTGGATTTTTCTTCTTCTTGGCTTATCAATGCGCACAAGATGAAACAAGTCCGGTGAAAGTCGGAGCATGTCTTATATTTTACCCCTGTTTAGGTCAATGAACCCTAGTGACCCTATTTGACATGTCACTTTTAATCGCTGAAGACTCTATAGGCCTATGTACTTGGATACAAGGAATCTTTTGACCAATTCTGACAATCATCAGTCATTTCCTACCAAAAAAAAAAGCATTTTGAGTGCGAGGAGTGGAAATGTACATTTTGATCCCTAGTGACCCATTCGTGACCTTAAAATCATCATTGGTTTTTTTCTCTTCTTCTTGGCTTATCAATGCGCACAAGATGAAATAAGTCCGGTGAAAATCGGAGCATTCTTATATTTTACCCCTGTTTAGGTCAATGACCCCTAGTGACCCCATTTGACATGTCACTTTATGTACATGGATCCAAGGATTCTTTTGACCAATTTAAGTATATGGAGTGAAAATTTACATTTTGACCCCTAGTGACCTTTTCTTGACCTCTGACTCCAAACTTGTGATTTACTTTTTTTCTTGGCTAACAAAAACAAAAGTAGTCCGGTGATGGCATTATGCTCTTATTCGTATGGTACCTTGTGATTAATTTTTGAAATAAATAAATGAAAATTTACATTTTGACCCCTAATTACCTTTTTTTTACCTTTGACCCCAAGGTCATTATTCTTATTTTTTCTTGGCTTATCAATGCGCACAAGATGAAACAAATCCGGTCAAAATCAGAGCATGTCTTACATTTTACCACTGTATGGGTCAATAACCCCTAGTGACCCTATTATGACATGTCACTTTTAATCGTTGAACAACCTTCATGTACATGGATAGGCCTACAAGGAATCTTTGGACCAATTCTGACAATCATCGGTCATTTCCTCCCGAGAAAAAAAAAATCGCATTTTCAGTGCGAGGAGTGAAAATTTACATTTTGACCCCTAGTGACCCCAAATATTGGTTGATTTTAAAAACCGAACTATTATATATGCGTACGGTCAAAAGGAATATGTTGACCAATTCTGACGATCCTAGGTCTTTTCACTAAATTGCAAGGGCGTTTTAAGTGAAAATCACGTTTTGACCCTTCTATGACCTTTGACCCCTAATGTTTGAAAACCTGAGTAGTGGTGCACATAAGGGTACTTGTGACCAAGTATGGTCAAAATTGACCTATTGGTTGCGGAGCTATAGGTTGGGGCGGACCTACGTCACGCCGGTGAAAACAAATCAAACGCCGGTGAAAACAAAAACAAAAACAACTTGCGCAGATCAATCAATTAAGGCAACCGCACATTGCGTCTACTGCGGATCAAGTGCGTAACGCTCAGCGTTGAGCGCGTGCATGGAATGTTTTGTTTCTGAAACACTGGTTGCCAAGCAAATTTGCTAAAAATAACTCAAAGTTCCCGTATGTCCGCCCCTTCCTATAGGTCTCATGACAGAAAAAGAAAGAACTACATGTAGAACTGCGGTGTCGTCTCAGACGACGAATATTAGTCGCGCATCGAAGTTATTAAAAGTCAATAGTGACAGATGGTGACCTATTCCTGACCTTTGACCAACAATGACCCTAGTGACCCCATATGACATGTCTATTTTAATCGCTGAACAACCTATATGTACATGGATCCAAGGATTCTTTTGACCAATTCAAGTGTATGGAGTGAAAATTTACATTTTGACCCCACTGACCTTTTCTTGACCTCTGACCCCAAACTTGTGATTGGCTTTTTTTTCTTGGCTTATCGATGCGCACAAAACAAAAGTAGTCCGGTCAAAATCAGAGCATGTCTTTAGTTTTACACCTGTTTAGTTCAATGACCCCTAGTGACCCCGTTTGACATGTCACTTTTAGTAGAGAAGCACCCTATATGAACATGGATCCATGGAATCTTTTGACCAATTCTGAGTATCATCAGTCAATTCCTCTTGGACAAGTAGTATTTAGAGAGTATGGAGTGAACATTTACATTTTGACACCTTAGTGACCTTTTCTTGACCTTTGACCCCAAACTTGTGATTAAGTTTTTTTTCTTAGCTTATCGAAGCGCACAAAGCAAATATAGTCCGGTCAAAATCGGAGCATGTCTTAAGTTTTGCACCTGTATAGTTCAATGACCCCTAGTGACCCCTTGTGACATGTCACTTTTAGTGGAGAAGCACCCTATATGAACATGGATAGGAGGTATCTTTTGACTAATTCTGAGTATCATCAGTCATTTCCTCCTGAAAAAATAGCCTTTTGAGTGATTGGAGTGAAAATTGACATTTTGACCTATAGTGACCCCTTGTTGACCTTTGACCCCAGGAAAATGATTGACTTTTTTTCTTGTCTTATCAATGCCTACACGATGGAACAAATCCGGTCAAAATCGGAGCATGTCTTATATTTTACCCCTGTTTATGTCAATGACCTCTAATGACCCCATATGTAAGGGACCATGTCACTTTTAGTCGCGGAGCAACCTATATGAACATCGATCCGAGGAATCTTTTGACCAGTTCTGACAATCATTGGGGAGGGACGGGGAGAATTTAAAAGACAACACTCATCTTCTCATTACTCTGTAACTGCTTGCTTTACATAATGGGGAAGGGGCGAGGCGTTATTCAAACACGAAAATACAAAAAAATGTAAAATTTTACACAAAGGACCTTTTTCAGACTGGGGGGGGGGGGGGGGCATAATTTCAGTACATTCACACCATGCCTTGGTATGAGGCAGCAGTAGTTCAGCGAGTGTGTTATATCAGTGACAGGTACCATGGTTACCGGTAGTAGTCTGTACTCTAAAATCTGAGACTATTATACTGTAAAACCACTTAATTTCGCTAGCAATTTAATTTCGCTAGCAATTTAATTTCGCTAGGAGATCCAATTCGCTAAATTAAATTGCCACCAGTTATATTAATTATAATGGTTATATAAACTTAGTATATGAATATAGAAGATGGTACAAATTTGTGAAATTTAATTGCCGCAAAAGGTTGAAATCTTGCTAATTCACTAAATTATGTTTTCCTTGTAAAATTATAATTTGTGTTAGCTTGAAAAAATAGAACTCGTTTGAACGGCCAATGCAATAAAACATGTGCGACATTGACCACGACCTGACACTCTATAATGGATTGTTGACAGGATATTTACCACTACAAATGTTGCGTTATTTTGTGGCGAGTTATAATAAAAGCTGCTTGACAAGTAGATTGCACTTGAGTTACCGAGCTTGTATTTGCTGACTGGTCACTGATGCAGTGATTATTTTCACAAATGTATTCTGTTTTATGCCTCTTATTTCATTGAATAGTTTGATCAATTTTCGCCCAAAATAAAAAGGTTAATATCATAAACATCATATTAACTATAACTCCATCTATACATTCAACTATACATGTGTTTCCATGCTCACCAGAATATAACTCTCAAATCTGCTGAAGAGTGGTTATGATTGGCTCAAACAGACTTCGACCCAGAGCAGGTTCTTCAACATATTTTTGACCGCATGATACCCGCAGCACTGGATGTCAATCTAACACAGCACATATCCATTTTGTGGGATTCCAATTGCCTTACTTTTCCAGAAAAGGGGTCGGGACTGACAAAAATAGAAGGTTGTAACAGACAAATCACTACATAACACTTGCTGCTCGTGACACTGCGTTCACACGTCGTATAACAAGTGCGAGTATAAGACAATTTTATTTTTTGACTTGCCCTTTCAATATTCACCATCATACAAGAACAGCGAATATCAGGCTTACATCGATTTAGTGCGTTTGATGGCCATCTCTTCTGTTTCTATGCTCCCCAGAAGCTCTCATGGATACCTCCCATTTGAATCTTTTCAGAATTAGTGTTTACTGGCACTCTCTTTGAGCTTCTCATCAGTCACTTAGAAGACAAGCATTATATGGTAACAGATTGTGCACCTTTAATGAATATCTAATAAATGCCTAGTGCATGTACTACCGGTATCCTCTCATAAGCAGTTCTACATTATGTTGTTGTAATAGCTAATATGCATACACGTTTTAAGTCGACGCACTTTACTGTGTGTCAGTCAGACCATGGTCGGGTGGGGTGAGTCAGTCTGCATGGTCTGTGTGTGAGTCAGTCTGTCAGTTCAACATTTAGTATACACTTTTTGTTTTCTCCATTTCTTTTCCCTACAAAGTCCAAATGTGACCTTATTGGTACAAAGATGCAACATGGGCACCTTCATATGTCAATGAGGTCAAAGGTCACATGTCAAGGTCAAAAGTCATCTGAGGTCTAGTTGTAAAATAAGCTGAAAACATAAAAAAATGGCATTTAATTTTCATAAAAACACCGATTGCAACCACACTTGGATCATGCATGAAACCTGGGAACCTTCATATGTTAATGAGGTCAAAGTTCACATGTCAAGGTTGCATGTCAATGTCAAAGGTCATATGAGGTCAAGTTGTAAAATAAGCTGAAAACATCAAAAAAATGGAATTTCTTTTTCATGCAAACACCGATTGCAACCATCATTATGTTTTGAGGTGTCCAAGTGTGATATAAAATTGGATGGATTGAGCGTGATACACAAAGATATTGGTCGAGCTATGAGTTTTAAACAATATCGATTAAACTCATAGCGAGACCAATATATTTGTGTATCATGCGAACAAATCTGCCGATTTCATCATTATTATGCAGTGAGAATCTGACTCGATACTCGAGAAATGGCTTGAGCCTATCAAATAGATGAATAACACTGTGCTAAAAAAAAGTAAAAGTCTGTAGGCCTACCTTCCAAACTGTTCAACATTTCTGGTACACTAACAGAATGACAGAACAGAAACTCGAAAACAAATTCCAAACACGTAACAAGTTCAAGTTTTACAGTTAGCAATAAATTCCCCATAAATTCAAAAGACATATTTCGGCGTTCGTCTGTTTTCAACATTAAAAAAAACACACGATTGTTTATGTAATAAGCTTACATTGACCATGGACTTAATAAGTCCATGCATTGAAGTTAGGCCTCGCCAACTTGATCTTTAGTTTCCCGTAACATTTTTTTTCAAAACAGGGGAGGCAACCATTTCATTAGGCCTATTCATTATTTTTACGACTTTCATTATTATACAAAATGTGGATGTCAGACGTATTAATATACACCGCTGCACACCATCATAGAATGAAATGGCTCAATTTAGATATGTAAGTTACAGAAAGGCTATTCTGGTCAAAATGAATAAACATTTCACTTCATTTTAACATCCTCAAACATGTATCGTAGCATCTACTTGTATTTCGGTGGCTACAGTACTAGTGTACATTGCATTGAATGTTGTGGTATATCTGGCATATTCAATATGGTCCACTGTAAAACAGTGGTCGCACCGTCGCATATTTTGACAGTCACGTACATGGTGAAACATGAACAAATACAAAAAAGTCTCCAAAAAGGCCGCAAAAAACACACACAACTAGATCTAGTTCTGGTCTGAGACCAGGGCACCTTGATTTTTATGAGAAAATGATCCCTAGTGACCTCTTTGACCTGGTTATGATGATTGACTTTTATTCTTGCCTGATTGAACCAAACAAGATAAAACAGGTCCGATCTAATTCTAATCGGAACATGTTTTAACTTTTACCCCTGTATAGGTCAATGACCCCTAGTGACCCCATACGACATGTCAATTTTAATCGCTGAAATACTGGTATTGGCATGGACCTAAGGAATATTTTGACCAATTCTAATGCACATCAGTCATTTTCTCTGAGACGAGAAGTATTTTAGTTGAACCAAGGAGTTATCATTATAAACTCCTTGGTTGAACGGATTGAAAATCGAAGTTTTGACTCCTAGTGACCCCTTCTTGACCTTTGACCTGATTAAAATGATTGACTTATTTTCTTGGCTCATCAATCCAAACAAGATGCAACAAACCCGGTCCAAATCGGATGTCTTAACTTGTACCCCTGTAAAGTTCAATGACCCCTATTGACCCCTTCTTGACCTTTGACCTGGTCAATATAATTAAAGTATTTTCTTGGTTCATCAATCTAAACAAGATGCAACAAACCTGGTATAAATCGGATCATGTCTTAACTTTTACCCCTGTAAAGTTCAATGACCCCTATTGACCCCTTCTTGACCTTTGACTTAGTCAATATAATTGACTTATTTTCTTGGCTCATCAAACCGAACAAGATACAACAAACCCGGTCCAAATCGGATCATGTCTTAACTTTTACCCCTGTAAAGTTCAATGACCCGTATTGACCCCTTCTTGACCTTTAACCTGGTCAATATGAATGACTTATTTTCTTGGCTCATCAATCCAAACAAGATGCAACAAACCCGGTCCCAATCGGAGCATATCTCACGTTTTACCACTGTATAGGTCAATGACCTCTAGTGACCCCGCATGACATGTCAATTTTAATCGCTGAGATCGCTGTATGTGCATGGACCCAAGGAATCTTTTGACCAATTCTGACATTCATGAGTCATTTCCTCTGAGACAAGAAGCATTTTAAGTGATATGGTTAGAAAATCAACATTTTGACCCCTAGTGACCCCAAATATTTGTTGATTGTAAAAACCGAACTATTATATATGCGTACGGTCATAAGAAATATGTTGACCGATTTTGACGATCCTAGGTCATTTCACTAAATTGGAAATGCGTTTTAAGTGAAAATCACGTTTTGACCCCTAGTGACCCCCCTGTGACCTTTGACCCCAAACTGTGAGGTCCTGTAATGAAGGTCTGGTAGGGGGTCCTACTGACCAAATATGGTGATTGTAGCGTGTAAACTGAAGGAGAAGAAGCATTTTGTAGATATATTGCCAGAAGATGATGATGAAGAAGAAGAAAGAAACGGTAGAGATAGAGTACCTCGATTTTTGAAAAAATCAAGGTAAATACGCACTAAAAACTCAGATCACATAGGCTGACAGCGTAAAGTCTACCGAATTCTGCAACATCACACAAGCTGACAGCGTGTGAAAATCTACCGCATTTTGCAACGCGGAATACCGCATGCTTCATGAACACTATGTCACGTTTTTAGCCGGGTTGGGATTATATTATTTATTTGTTTCTTATAGCAAAAATGACGCAGTTCACCCAAAAAAGTATCAAAAATAAATAATATAAATGTTTTAGTGTTCAAAGTTCAAAACGAACGAAAATTTGAATTGTATTTATTTAGATGAATGTCGTAGATTGTCGTAAACAGCACGTTAGATTGGATATACGCATGTAGATGTAGTCCATCAACTACTGAAAATGTACGCGTGGCTACTTTATCGCTATTGTCTCGTTGACTAACTGTGGGATACGCGAGGGTTTAGGTTATTAAGACCCTCTAAGGTAGGTAAATAAAATATATTTACTTTGTTCACGACGGACGATTGATCAGACAATTTCATCACGCAAAATGCATGAATTCGGACGTTTTCATTGAAAAACCGGTATTTTTTTCCTCCAAAATGTCAATAATGAATTCAAACGCGGGCATGAAAATGAAGCGCGGGCGGGTTACGGGAAACTAAAAATCAAGTTGGCGAGGCCTACAAAACTTTGACGATCGCCATTTTTTAGGCCAGGAACGGCCCCATTTATACAGATAGACACACTTGTATCGGTGCTTCTTCGCGTTGCAGAACTGTCGGCCTTATTCCTGGAAATTCTTTTTCATTTAGCGTAACAAAACGTGTGTTCCCGGAACCGGTCGCCATTTTTAACACAAATGACCTGATGACCTATTTCCTATCGTAAAACCGAAAATCAGTCTCTTCTACATTTTCTGCACGTTACACATGCGGTCGCTACTATCGGCGTATAAACACACGCATTTAGTGGATTCGTGTGTATGCTTTAAATGTGTTAAAGAGGCAAATTGACCAATATCGAAGGATATTGGTTTGGCCAAGTTCGCTCCAGTGACATAATGTGCAGAATCTTAGGTCTTTACTAATTCATTGCAAGTATAGGACGGAAGATTCGAACTGCATAATAATGGATAATATTCATGGATCCGAAACATAATAATGATAAAATTGGATGATTTACGCCCAATATGTATAGGGGAGGATGGGGCAACTGGTCCGTTTAAGCATGTTTCATGATATAAAAGCTTAAAGCTCGTGTAAATATTTATGGAATTGCTATAAAAATATCACCCATGTAACTGTTTACATATAACATATAATCAATGTTAAAAAATATCCAAACAAAAGGCCAATTACCACTAACTAAAAACTTTACTTGGCACGGACCAGTTACCCCATCATTGGGGCAACTGGTCCTATATGTTCCAACGGTTAGAATACACAGAAATCATTGATTGACAACACGGTAACTAGGCAGTATTTTCTTTACAAACTAATTTCCGTATTATTTAACGTGTAAAAAGGATACAGGTCTCATGAAACCCATGTTTTATACAGTTTGTTGGTAAACGTGTAAAAACCAGTAATACTAATGGTGCACAAAGCAAGCGCAATTTTCGACTGCACGTTTATTATAGATAAAACGGTATGAACCTAGTTAAATGGTTACATGGTTGTGATATTCAGACGCCCCATACATTTGTCTATATATACCCCTTTCTTTAATGATTTTATTTACTTCATATAATCATCATTCAGTACTTATAATAAACCATCTTGATATTTAGCCAGCTTTTCATGTTACAGGGGAAGTTAGTCAATATGACAATGATGACCCAACGGTTAATAAACACAAAAAGCAGTGGATAAAATACATAAATCATGATATTTCGTCATAGCAAATACCTTTACAGACACCATTTAAAATACAATAAAGATGTAATTCATAATACCGAGGTTTTAAACCATTCTAAAGCCATTTCATGTGATATTGTAATCCTTCAATATCAGAAATAGTGATATTAGACCCAAAATGCCCCAAAATGTCTAAGAACTAGAAAGAATGTGAATTATGTTATATTCTATTCACATTTCAATACCGAGTCATGTTTTATAGACACTAACAACTAATTTTCAAATGAATTTTACAATTTTGATTAAGTTTTTGCAGGCGGACCGGTTGCCCCATACCCCTTCGGACCACTTGCCCCAACAAATGACGTAGCACTTTGTCGAGATGAAACATTATTCAAACACGCCTGTGACGTAATACATTTTACGCCAAAATGTTTTAAAACATACCACTATTTGTCAAAACAATCAGTAACTCCAATACATTTCAGATTTTTTTTTAAAAAGTCAAAACTGCATTTTTGTTTTTAGCCATTACACAGATTTCTGTAGCCAGCGAGTATCTTTGAATTCGCAAATATTACGGCTTTCGTGTCCTACAAGTAGACGAGTGTCTTTAGATAAAATAAGAAATGGTGTACTTATTTCCAAATTCATAAACTAATAACTCTACCAAATGAATACCCGTCATATGATTTAAGTTGAAGCATTCTTTAAATGATAATATTGATCCAATTATCACCACCAATGTCCCAAGTTAGCAATATGCGCCATTTTACGGTCATTTCAACTACAACCGGGTTTTAATCATATTTCGGAAAATCCCTAAGCCCACTACAATATAGCACCCATCAAATGCAATATGCACCTAGAATCGTAAGACGACTGTACTGCATGTACACCTAGCACATAAAGTCCCTGCTCAGGTGCTTTGAGGTTGACTAATTCAAAATATATAATCGGTACCAAAAATCTGAGATATACATTAAATGAGCAAATTTCTTCTCCGCAGTTTGATACCTCATTCAATAAAATCGAATGGATACTTTTAAAGTTATGTCGATTTCAATGACCGCGGATGCAACAGAAAAGTGGCACTAGGTATAGGAAATCATTGATTTGTGTGTGATTTACCATAGACGGTAAAAATCAATGTTTTACCCGTCTATGGATTTACGCACTGAAAAACTCACAGCTTATCAGCTAAGACTTGTATTCTTCACAGCCAGATACACCCTTTGTCCCGCACATTGCGGTTATCACTAAAGACCCATTCATCTGTCACGTTCAGATAGTATAGCACACAGTTATCACACACAAATCAATGATTCCTATACCTAGTGCCACTTTTCTGTTGCATCCGCGGTCATTGAAATCGACATAACTTTAAAAGTATCCATTCGATTTTGTTGAATGAGGTATCAAACTGCGGAGAAGAAATTTGCTCATTTAATGTATATCTCAGATTCTTGGTACCGATTATATATTTTGAATTAGTCAACCTCAAAGCACCTGAGCAGGGACTTTATGTGCTAGGTGTATATATTTACTGTTGCATATCTGTCAATCATATAAAGTACATTAAACATGATCTAAACCCATCTTCATATATCGCCCATACTATCTATGAATTTTCAATCAGTCACTCAAGGAGTTGGCTTCAAAGATCTGGAGAAAAATCACATGTGTAAATACCCTAAAGTTCCAAATGTTTTGGATTGTAGAAGGTAAGGATATATGTCAAGTATCAACAAAAGTCGTATTGTTCAAAAGAAAGCAGTATGCCCATACAATTACAAAATCCTTCATTTCGGACCACTTGCCCCACGGTCCAGTTGCCCCATATTCCCCTAATTGGTCTCGCTTTAATGAGTTCAAAGCTCTGTGTAAATGAATAGGACGGAAGATTCTCAAAACACAATAATGGATATTATTATTTATATCAGGCTTTTTAGCGGTACAATAAAACTGTGTATTCAATATTGTTTAACCAAAGTTCCCGGATGCATCCAATATTCTAAAAATATTGCCGTCCAATATTTTTTAGTCTCATACCCATTATTTGTTCGTTACGAATATTCGTCTATACTATTGTATACAAAGGAGCTCACGCAACTTTAGCGTTTATTAAGCATGCAGTCGAGACTAATTTTCGCTGATTGCATGGGTTTCGCAAATACGTGTTATCGGATTAATGAAGCAGGCTTACGTGGGGAACCACTACTAAAACAACAAATCAACAAGTTTGCAAAATGTCGGAACCGCAGCAGACTCCCGGAAGATATGGTTCTCTAAGTGATGATGATTTTAACGAACTTTTGCTAAACAAAGATTCTGCAAAAGCCTGATATAAATAATAATAATAACTAGATCTAGTTCTGGTCTGAGACCAGGGCACCTTGATTTTAATGAGAAAATGATCCCTAGTGAGCTCTCCTTGACCATTGACCTGGTTATGATGATTGACTTTTATTCTTGCCTGATTGAACCAAACAAGATAAAACAGGTCCGATCTAATTCGGAGCATGTCTTGCAAATCGGATTTTAACTTTTAACTGTATAGGTCAATGACCCCTAGTGACCCCATCGACATGTCAATTTTAATCGCTGAAATACTGGTATGGGCATGGACCTAAGGAATATTTTGACCAATTTTAATGCACATCAGTCATTTCCTCTGAGACGAGAAGCATTTTAGGTGAACGGATTGAAAATCAATGTTTTGACTCCTAGTGACCCCTTCTTGACCTTTGACCTGATTAAAATAATTGACTTATTTTCTTGATTTATCAATCCAAACAAGATGCAACAAATCCGGTCCAAATCGGATCATGTCTTCACTTTTACCTCTGTAAAGTTCAATGACCCCTATTGACCCCTTCTTTACCTTTGACCTGGTCAATATGATTAACTTATTTTCTTAGCTCATCAAACTAAACAAGATGCAACAAACCCGGTCCAAATCGGAGCATGTCTTAACTTTTACCCCTGCAAAGTTCAATGACCCGTATTGACCCCTTCTTGACATTTGACCTGGTCAATATGATTGACTTATATTCTTGGCTTATCAATCCAAACAAGATGCAACAAACCCGGTCCCAATCGGAGCATATCTCACGTTTTACCACTGTATAGGTCAATGACCTCTAGTGACCCCGCATGACACGTCAATTTTAATCGCTGAGATCGCTGTATGTGCATGGACCCAAGGAATCTTTTGACCAATTCTGACATTCATGAGCCATTTCCTCTGAGACAAGAAGCATTTTAAGTGATATGGTTAGAAAATCAACATTTTGACCTCTAGTGACCTCAAATATTTGTTGATTGTAAAAACCAAACTATGATATATGCGTACGGTCATAAGGAATATGTTGACCGATTTTGACGATCCTAGGTCATTTCACTAAATTGGAAATGCGTTTTAAGTGAAAATCACGTTTTGACCCCTAGTGACCCCCCTGTGACCTTTGACCCCAAACTGTGAGGTCCTGTAATGTAGGTCTGGTAGGGGGTCCTACTGACCAAATCTGGTGATTGTAGCATGTAAACTGTAGGAGAAGAAGCATTTTGTAGATATATTGCCAGAAGAAGATGATGATGTAGAAGAAGCAGAAGAAAGAAACGGTAGAGATAGAGTACCTCGATTTTTGAAAAAATCAAGGTAATAATATTGGATGTCTTATTTTCGGGTGATACAAGAAAATATTGCACTCGCTATAAAAAATATTTTCTTGTATCACCCTCAAAGCCATCCAATATTATATAAATATTGGATCCAAAACATAATAATGATAAAATTGGATGATTTACGCCCAATATGTATTGGTCTCGCTATATGAGTTTTAAAATATTGGGCTCGACTGCGTCTCTCCCAATATGATTAAAAACTCATAGCTCGACCAATACAATGGGCTTGATCTATCAAATTTTATACCAAACTTGGATCATACATGCAACATGGGAACCTACATATGTAAATGAGGTCAAAATTCACACATCAAGGTCAAAGGTTATCCGAGGCAAAGTTGTAAAATAAGCACAAATGTATATCTTTTTCAGACAAAGACCGATTGCAACAAAGCAAGGATCACAATGGAACATGGGAACCCTCATATGTCAATGAGGTCAAAGGTCACATATCAAGGTCAAAGGTCATCTGAGGCAAAGTTGTAAATAAGCTGAAAGCATACAAAAATGACATTTCTTTTTCATACAAAGACTGATCAAGTTGTAAAACAACTTGGAGACTGTTGTTCCGGGTTGTTACTCCATCCTGACTCTATCCTTGAATACCGTATATCCATATTGTAACCCTTCAAATAGTTGTAAGATACCAGAAATCCGATATGTCATCAATACATTCGAGTAAAACACTTAATTTACAACGACTAATCACATCATAGGCCTATAGCATAGGATAAGACTTACTGAACTGTATTCCTTTCGCTGCGTTGGAATTTGAAGATTTCGCCATGCTAGTGTCCGATGAGGAGGATTGACCTCCTCGTAGACGAATCCCGATCTAAAATATAGAGAAATTTAATGACCAAGTAATAATACAGGAACTTACATTAACTTCCAACAGAGTATTTTGTTTTATTTAAACTATATTGCCGAACATAATGTTCTAAAAATGACGCCTGAATCCAAGTATAAATGGTGAACACACGCAGACTAATCATGGCATATCGTCACACCTGATTAGAAACTTGGGCTAGGCCTATTTCTGCTATATCGACATGCAATGCATAAGAAGTGTACAGTATAGGTACATTTGAGTGACATCTTTGAAATCGGAAATAATTGAGGATCTAGTTACCTCACCTATCAGAACAAAATATCAAGAAACTTGACGTCAAATCCATGCAATAAACTACTATCCTCGGGGTCATAGTTCCATTCTATGTATATACGTTGAGAGTCTATTGTACCTGCCTGGTGGTATTGAAACCTGTTACATGAAGTATTGTAATTACTCTATTTTAAAACTAAAAATAGTTTCACAGAATTATCAATTCAGCCATTTAAATTAGTTAAATCATTCACTCGTGGGTGATAGACCACCGCGCCGTATACCCTTGACTTTCGATATGCGCGACTATTTAGTAACTACTTTCAGCTTTAATGCATTTAAATTTATTAAAAAAGAAAACGCAACGAACCTTATCGATCATCGACATTGTTGATGTTCGTATAATACGAATCCACCGGTTCAAAAAATATATCTTTTTGGTTAAAATCACCAGGGATTTTAGCTCCTTTATTTACATGTATAAACAGGCCTGTGTATAAATGTATATATTCCTCATGGCAAGTAGTACAAAGTGCAATATTCCAAAGTATGATATCCTTGATATATCTGCTGCTGCTGGTCGGACGTACACAGAGTCTCTTGCTGTTTAGGGTACAATAGGGCAATTTAATGCGTTATCTACGGTCGAGTTTTTGGTCGTCGCTGGGGCCGCAGTCGCTAAATGGTCATCCGTCGGGCGCCGCGCCGTACACATCTGAGTGAAGAGCTGTAAGCTAAATCAAATATTGCTATCGGCTGCTACTCAAAACCCCAAAAGGCAGAGTACACTCACGGTCCCTACTTCTGCCCTGTTATTCATAAAATGGCGGAAGAGCCATATTCCAAACTATAAACGGTACTTTATATTTGAGAACATTTTGACCATGGACGGGTGTTGTAACGTGGATATTTATGGACTTATTTAAGCATAAAGGGGATGTGAAGCATGGCTATAAGCGTAAGACGAGCATCAATATTGCAAGAGGGCAGCACACCAATACATGATGGATCTCAGACGACGATGGTCTCGCGAATCCTAAATTTTGAATTCGTATTGGAATAACACGTAATCGCGAATGTTAATCTTATCATTTTGAAAAATTCATCATAATTAGAAGAATTGTGTTCCAATGCAAAACCGTTCGGAGTCGGCTAACCAACTCCATTGTAAATGCTATTTTTAAATTATTTTCATCGTTAAAACCGGACGATGACTGTTAACAATATTTCAAAATTGCCATATTGGAACGATGACATCATGTGGCCGTCGTCTGATGGATCTCAGACAGAGATGTACATTTAGGTTAGCCTTGGTTCCAGGCTGATCACTCATCCCTTTTACACTATACTACTACAGTTGAAACTGCTGTACTTATTATTTCCTGCCACAGAACAATTTTGCTAGCGAGCAGATCAGTAACCTGGGTAGATTGGTGACTGGGTAGAAGATTAGTAATATGGCTCAACAGTGGCTAGGGTCAATGGTGTGACCTTATATTTAAGGACATTATTGCAAAGTGTCATGACTGGCATACTATTAAAAAGGTAATTAGCAAAAATAAGATGGAAGATGGAAATGACTAACAAGAGAGACTTGAATGAAGCAAGTCTACATTTAGGTGTCATGTTGCATAAATAATGATACGTGTCGGCAAGGTTCACTGGCAGAATGCTTATTATATTTATATAGGATGCATGCAGGCTAAATGGCGAATAGATATTATTTACCAGAAGTAAACATTTGTCGTCACAAATGCATACTCACATTGATACTTTTATCCTCAAACGTTGGAGGAACCCGTGTAGAAGTCATCACAATCAAGGCGAATCTATAGTAAATTACTAAAAAGGGACACGTTTTGGTGATAAGAAACACTACATTCAGAGTTGCCGATGCGTTTTATGAGATTTTGACGCAATAAGCAAAAGTAACAAAAAAATCTTTTGGGGAAATGCCCCCCTCCCTTTCCCCCTGTAGCGTCGCCACTTGGGAAAAGCAATAAAAACAATAAACACGTTAGTACTGCAACCACAGCTCATAACCCGAAGTTGCATTTTTTTCTCTTCATCTTTTTTCACCCTTTCCCAATACTTCTTTTTCCACTTGGCATAATTTCCCCAATTCTGCTCATTATTTTCCGGGAGCGGTGCTCCCTGCTCCCGCACTTTGTGCAACCCTGGACTTTATCTGAATACAACACTAGATTTAGTCCTCGAAATTGTTAAACAGAGATTAGTGAAAGGCGCTCTGACCAGAAAAAACGCACCACAATATAAGGCCAAATTAAATTAATTGTTTGTCTCAAAGCTCTTCTCCTGTTGTAAAACTAATGCGGAATGCGGTTTTTTTTCAAGTTTTTTTTAAAATTTTTTAAATCTAAAATATTGAAATCCTTGTAAAAGTGAACTTTTGTATTTAAGATGATGTGATCAATAAAAATCTGAAAAATCGGTGAAATTTTGGGGTGTTTTTTTCTTCAGATTTTTGTTTTCTAATGCGCATCAATAAACTAACGCGCGCGGGAGCTTTGAGACAAACAATTAATTTAATTTGGCCTAAGTAAAGATTCCATTAAAATGGAATGGGGCGATCTAAAAAAGAAAGATGCCTGTTTTGTAACACATTTATGGAATGGGGAGTAATACGGATGGGTTTTTCACTTAGACAAGAGTGCAATTTGGTGACTATTTTCGATTAATGAATCAAAGTATAGGGGTCATGAATACAGGTTGACAAAGACATTTCAATCATCTATTTCATACTGAAATACAGGGGAAATAGTGTAAATGTACTTTACATACTTAAACGGGGAAAAACCCCACAAAAACAACAACCACCGTCTGAAAATAATAAAGTCCTAACTAGGAAACCAATAACGGGGTGGATGGGGGGGGGGGGGGGGGGGGGGGGGGGGTGGATGGGGTGTGGGCGGTGTGTGGGGTGTGTGGGAGTTCGTTAAAAATGTAAAATACCCTATATGAGAACATTTATCGACCAAACAATAATCTAGGTAGGCCTATGACATGACGTACTAGTCTAGAACGTTGGCCCAGGATGCCTATACTATTTTAAAAATGCCACTCCGCAATCGATCATCGTGATATCATTAAATCAACCCAGGAAATATGTCTATCCATATCAGTCAGTGACGGAAAACCATTAGACTATTGTATTAATTGCCAACTTTTTGGCTGAAGTTATTCGCAGACGATATAATACACAGGGGAATATGGGGCAACTGGTCCTATAGGGCAACTGGTCCGAAATGAAGGATTTTGTATGGGCATACTGCTTTCTTTTGAACAGTATACGACTTATGTTGAAACTTGACATATATCCTTATACCTTGCTATTTACACGTTAACCACGAAAACTGTATAAAACATGGGTTTCATGAGACATGTATTCTTTTTACACGTTAAATAATATTGGAAATGTGTTTGTAAAGAAAATACTGCCTAGTTTCTGTGTTGACATTCAATGATTTCTGTGTATTCTAACCGTTGGAACATATAGGACCAGTTGCCCCAATGATGGGGTAACTGGTCCCTTGCCAAGTAAAGTTTTCAGTAAGTGGTAGTTGGCCTTTTGTAACATTGATTATACACTGAAAAATAATTTGGTGTCATTTTGACACTAAAACAAGCGTCAAAAAATGGGTCCTCAGTTGGGCACCTAAAGGTGTCAAATTGACACCATTATGGGTGTAAAATATGACACCTTTGGGTGTCATATTCATTTTGACACCTTTGGGTGGTTACCTGAGGACCCATTTTCGAAAATGCCATTACAACCCAAATGGGGTGTAGTATTGACTCTCTTAAGTGTCATATTGAGTTTTACACCCTAAAGGTGTCAAATTGACACCATTATGGGTGTCAAATTGACACCATTATGGGTGTCAAATATGACACCTTTGGGTGTCATATTCATTTTGACACCTTTGGGTGGTTACCTGAGGACCCATTTTCGAAAAATGTCATTACACCAAATGGGGTGTAATATTGACTCTCTTAAGAGTCATATTGAGATAGCACATGTTTAGGAGCCGTTTACAATGTAAGACGTCCGTATGAAAAAGATGACCACTGAGCCAGATAAATCGTGCTACATGTATGTAATGTTGCACATATCATCGTATGCATGCATGACGAACACACACATAGTACTAGTAGGTTCATGCACTGACACACAGTCCAACAAAATGCTAGTCTCTGACTATGAAATTGTAATTCATTTCATCAGTTAGTTGGCGCAATATTAAACAACATGAACAAGGCTTACATTACGCTAATTGTATCATAATTATTATCAAAAATGTCTGGAAATGGAGCAGATCGGTACTTACCAGTCTTACCGGCTCGTAACATGCAAACAAAATGGCGACGAGAAAACGCATGCGTTGATATGTTGATAGACGCCCAATTTGGTGTCAAAATTACACCAATTGGTGTCAGAATTACACCAATTTGGTGTCAGAATTACACCAATTGGTGTCAGAATTACACCAATTGGTGTCAGAATTACACCAATTGGTGTCAGAATTACACCAATTGGTGTCATGCTGCTTCGACGCCTCTAAAAACCGTGAGCTTTCCCGCCAACTATTGACGCCCTTGGAGTTATTTCAATTAATCTGACACCAGTTTTGGTGTAAATCACTAAATGATCACTGAAAGGTGTCCGTCGGACACTTAACGGTGTCACCGTAAATTATGTGCAAACCCATATCATTGACGATTACACCAATTTTGGAGTCAAAATAACGCCTTTGTAAGTGTCATTTACAGTTGACTCCAAGAAGGCGTCGCTGTGACACCAATTTATTTTTCAGTGTATGTTATATGTAAACAGTTACATGGGTGATATTTTCATAGCAATTCCATAAATATTTACTCGAGCTTTAAGCTTTTATATCATGAAATATGCTTAACCGGACCAGTTTCCCCATCCTCCCCTACACATTTCTATGTAATATTTCGAAAAAAATTACAAATAATTTACAATTATCATATAAATATTCTACATTCGGGGCCTCGGCCTTAACCGTCACTGCGCACACTTATCATTACTTTTTACTTAGAAATGGATGCTTTTATAGAAACAATGAAAGTATATGATTTAGTTTACAAAAGCTTCAAATCCCATAAGGCCAAGTAAAACAATTAATAAAGAATTATTTAATGAAATCTAAATTATTCTGGTTTGCTTATAGCGATAAAGCCCAGCGCATTGATTTTTGGGATGCTCAAGTGGTTGTTTGCAATCCACTCTGCTATTCAGGTTTGGTGTTTACTGGCCCGCGAATTGCCTTTGTTCAGAGATCAGTGTTGCTACTTTGCTGTTCTCACTGTGTCCCACTCTCTCTCATATTGCGTTTTGTCAGCATGCCATACGGATGTCTAAAAATGTTCCTAGTCTTGTCATCTTCGACAGGGGCTGGTTTATCTATTTTTGTTTGTGGATAGGACGAATCGTCCTTCTCTTACTAGTGTTAGACACCTGCAATAGTTACTAGCACCCAGCCTACTGTTTTTGATAAGTATCGTGAATCTTTATCTCGTTGGAGGATCGACTAAAAATAATGCCATCCGTTGGTTTGTTCAATTTTCAACCTTTATGGAAACATTTCATTGTTGTGCCGACGAGATTTGTTTTTTCATAATGTGACTTAAGGCGGTAGTGGATAAGGTACGACTACAAGTCGGGTCATCTATCATGGCATCTTTATAGCAACGTTCAGTACAGTATCTAGAGTCATGGGCCAATAAGGCTCTTCCCGCAAAATATTAACCCATGGACCAGGGACTCGGAAAATGGCGGGCTGTTCTGTGAATGTGGGCGAACGGGATTCTTTGTTTTTAAACGTAGTTTCGGAGGATTCTCTGCACCAGGAGTTGGATGACGTTGACGGTTATATTGAGCAACATAACAAGGGACGGAAAACCAAGCTAATACGGGGTCATAAACTTCCATGTTCGCGGGAATGACGTCAGCGCCAGTCACCGGAAACAGTAGTACGCTGGAATTTCTATTGGACCGAATTCAGCAGCTTCGCAACGGAGTGCCCGAGAAAATGAAGTGCGTGAGCAGTGGCAGAACTGACAAATATGTTGCAGGGATCAGCCGGTGAGCATTGTTTGTTTGATAATTTTGGTAGAGTTTTTTCAACGGGGGGTATAGCCATCGGGCGTGTGATATGAATAGGTTTTTTCTAGCATGTGCGCCAACAATGTCAATTGTATTGTACAGATCATTGCAATTATAATTTTTAATATTTAACGCTTTATGTTTATAGAGGCACTTTGGTGTCAGCCATTTTCTGCTGGGCTAAGGTCTGTAACAGCTTTATTAAAAGACCAGCACTCTGTTATCCATATTTAATCAACACACATGTTGATCGATGCATGTTTTAAAATAACCCGCTAATTGTATAGGTCATGTTTTGACCAGCTCATGGTGTTATCACGGGTTTTGAAGGTCGGGCATTGATCTGTTTTAAACAGGTGTATAAGGATTGAGAACCTTTTGTGTGGCCGCATCAATAAAGTCGTTTACATCAACAGTACTTAGCTATGATCATCAATAGTTTATAATGTTGGTAGCAACCATTTATCTATGGGGGTTTTGTAACTAGTTGTTAAATTAGGTTTTAAGGGGCCAAGATGCGGCTGGGTTGCATCTTACCTGCATCAGTTACCCAAAGCCTACCCGCGGTCCTGGATAAATCCATCACAAGGTTACATTTTTGTGTATCTTTGTCTTTAATTGCCTTTTTTATAGAATGTATGTTCTTGCATGTCAAAATGGTTTTTGCTTCTTTTTGCTCGCTTTCTGTTGTCTTCTTTTTGTTTTGTTTTGATAAACAATTTTATACAGGTCCCTTCGGAATCTGCACTCGGGCTGATACATCAATACACATTTGGACGGTATCGGAAGGATTATTGGAAAGGTGTTTGCTGCATTCTTATTAAAGACATTATCAATATTCTAAATGGTGATTGTAATGATCTGGAGGATGATTTAGTATGCCAGTTTGTGTCCTTAAAAGAGTTCCTGTCATATATTCGACATTTCTACCATGCAATAAAATTATTTGGCGTGATGCGTCTGCTTTGGTTCGACGGTAAGTCTTTTGGTTGAATGTGTGAGTATGTAGGGGAATGGGTTAGGCTTTTGGTCGGTACCAGTACGATTTATTGGAAAGTTTTTTGCTGCATTCTTTATTAAAGTAATTATTAATATTTTTAAATGGTTATTTTTTGTTTTGAGCTGATGCCGTCATATACATATATATGATTTTCCAATCTTTGTTTGCCACGATATTGTTGTTGTTGACGTTGTGTTTGGCCAACTCAGTGAATTTGTCTTTTTTTTTTTTTTCAAGGGGGGGGGGGGGGGGGGGGGGGGGGTGGGTACAAGTCCCTCAGTAGGCCCTTGTTTTGGCAGGTTGGTATACATTTGGGGCTACAACATCGCTGCCTGGTGAAGTTAAATAAA
>CM069441.1:70259178-70276965 GCA_035610835.1 Ophiura sarsii | reverse complement strand
CAACACCCTCAAACCAGGTTGATTTATAACCATATCCCTTCTAAAGGCATTATAAACCCCCTACAACCCCCCCCCCCCCCCTCCCTCCCCCAATCAGGTTGATGTATAACCATGTCCCTCCTAAAACATTTACCGTGGCTACTTTATTAACCCCTTCCTCTCAAACTCCATCAAGTTAACCTTTGGTACTTTTAAAACCACATAAACCCACAATCGCCCCCCCCCCCCCCCCCCCCGCCCACACTGCAACTACACCAACCAGGTGGATTTATAATCATAACCCTCCTAACCATTTCCCGCGGCTACTTCATTAACTCTTAACCCTATCCTAAAACATTTCCCGTGGTTTACCGCCCCCCCCCCCCCCTGCACACACCCCAACCAGTTTGATGTATAATCACAACCCTCCCTAAACCATTTCCCGTGGCTACTTCATTAACCCCCGGTCCCTTAGATTGTTTGGCATGCCAACTTAAAGTAAAGAAATCAGGTTGCTTCATTAAACCCCCGCAAAACGCTACTTGTACCATTACAACCCTAGGCCTATTTTAAACCATTTCCCGCAGTTTTACAACGGCCGCCTCCCCCCCCCCCCCACCCCCCCCCCCCCACCCCCCCCCCCACACCCCCCCCCCACCCCCCCCCCCCCCCCCCCCCCAACATGACACCAAATACATGAATGAAAAAATGGATCCAGCCCATACACAAGTAGCCTTGACACCCGTGGTGTAGTGGGGAATCGCAAGCCGCTTGTGCTGGAGGTCCGTGGTTTAAATCCCGGGGGATCGGGAGGATATTTTGGTCAATTTTCCACGTTGAAAATAAAATTCTGAAAATATGGGTGGTAGAGTTATAGGGTTAAGAAGCAATTTGGTATCAACCGGCGAGAAAGTTTTTCGATGAAAAAATGGACCCAGCCCATATACTTGTGGTTCAAAGTATAGGGGTGGGGGACTTTTGCGGAACATTACTCGAGGCAAAACTGTTTTTTGGATGATAAGTTGACAAACATGTTACGGTGATCTTCACATTAATGTGGGAAGCTTGCAACATACTACTGTATCTATTGTGTGTTCGCCAAATACTACTGTATCTATTGTGTGTTCGCCAAATTCAACCAGTGGCAAAGATGAGAATCACATGGTGGGCGAACCTGCCCATAGGGCGTATACTATTAGTTATTAGGTGAGGTTGGGTCGGATACGGATTATATCTAGCCGAGGATTCTGTATCGGGACGAGGGCGCAGCCCGAGTCCTGATACAGACTCCGAGGCTAGATATAATCCGTATCCGACCCAACCTCACCTAATAACGATTTTATCCTACTAAAGTCTAAACCACTATTAAAATTAAAACAAAACACTAGAACAAATGCCAATGTAGTAGTCACCTAAAACCCGAGCAAGTTCGACGTTCAGAAACGCAATATTGTTGATCGTCACGTCGGCGTAGCAACCCTAACGCATGCGCAGTTCCTTACTGACCGGATACGGGATACGGGGGTCGGATACGGAATATATCTAGTCAGCGCTTATCCAATAGGAACACGAGAATCGTCGCGATGGTAGGATAATATTAGTTATTAGGTGAGGTTGGGTCGGATACGGATTATATCTAGCCGAGGATTCTGTATCGGGACGAGGGCGCAGCCCGAGTCCTGATACAGACTCCGAGGCTAGATATAATCCGTATCCGACCCAACCTCACCTAATAACGATTTTATCCTACTAAACCACTATTAAAATTAAAACAAAACAAGTACAAATGCCAATAGTAGTCACCTAAAACCCGAGCATTCAGAAACGCCATATTGTTGATCGTCACGTCGGCGTTAGCAACCCTAACGCATGCGCAGTTCCTTACTGACCGGATACGGGGGTCGGATACGGAATATATCTAGTCAGCGCTTATCCAATAGGAACACGAGAATCGTCGCGATGGTAGGATAATCCTCGCTCTCCCCTACTTGGCGCAGTCGTTACTTATGTCGTTCTCGAACGGTCTTCGTGATGGCTCGCCAAACTACTCTGTCCCTCATGCATGCTTTCATCTCCTCATCATTCCTCAGTCCTGTGTCTTTCGCCAAGTTGTCCCAAGTATGTTAAGGCTGGGCGGCCGACAGATGTGTGTCCGTGTTTGGGTCTCCATAGCAGCAGGTCGGATACAATCTCATTTTCTCTTCTCATGCAATGTCCTGCAAATCTCATCCTTCGATCTGTGATGTTTTCTGATACCTTTTGTAAGTTTCCATACAGGTCTTTGTTTGGTACCTTATCTTTCCAACTAATGTTGAGTGCAGTTCTCAGCATTCTAGTGTAGCATCCATCTAGAGATTTATTCAGTCTGTTGGTGATGGTCCATGTCTCAGCTCCATACAGTAGAACACTTTGAACAGTAGCTTGGAAAAGTCTGATTTTGATTTTTCGACAGAGGCTGGATTTCCATACTTTGTTCAGAGCATTGCAGGCCTTCCAAGCAAGTGCTTTACGTACTTTTATGTCATGCTGGCTACTACCAACCCAAGCTCCCAGGTACTTGAAGTCCTCTACTTTGTCTAGGTTACTTCCATCAGAGGTTTTTAGCTGTACCGCTTGTGCTTGGTGGAATACCATGCATTTGGTTTTCTTGGCATTCATGTGGAGCCCAGTTTTGAGTGCTGCTTCCTCAACATATTTCAGTATACTGCGCCAAATATCCTTGACACCCGTGGTGTAGTGGAGAATCGCAAGTTGCTGGTCCGTGGTTCAAATCCCGTGGAAAAAACCATTCTGAAAAAAGTGTGGGGGTAGAGTTACACTCTCAGAACAAAGGTTAAAATCTTTAACCATGTGAACCACACAATTGGTTGGTTAAAACCGTAACCAACAGCTGTTGGTTAAACTTTAACCTGTAGTTGGTTTCAATTTTAATCATTTGTTGGTTAATATATTTTAACCAACAGCTGTTGGTTAAACTTTAACCTGTAGTTGGTTACAATTTTTAATCATTTTGTTGGTTAATATGTTTTAACCAACAGCGGTTGGTTAAAAAATGTTGGTTAACCTTTTATTTATTTATTTGCTTAACTTTAAATCAGACAACATTACAATATTGGCCCAATATTGGCTTTCAATATTTTAATCATAATTTTAACCAACAATAGGTCATAACAAGATTTCCGCCAAAGAATTTCAATGGCGGGAAAATATTTTGTGTAATACGCAATTATTAGACCACGTCAGAATTTGTATATGAAATCAATGGTGTAATTTTCCGCCCCTGGTATTGTGCCCATTTTTGGACCAAAATTGGTTGCCAACATGATGCCAATTGAAGAGCGCCAATGTAAAACCAATATTGGTCCAATACTGGTCCAATATTGGTTGGCAGCATGATGCCAAAGCGCCAATGTTGAACCAATATTGGACCAATAATGGGCTTTTTTGATTTGCCGTCGAGTAAGAAAATGACAAGCGTAGGGGGAGTTAGTGGCGTGCTGGCGTTGCGTCCCCATACCGGCGTGAAAACTGCTATTTTCCAACTAATTTGCCTGTCGTCCGTTTCTTTTTTTTCCCTTTCCTTCCCTTTTTGTCTCCTCTTTCTTTCTTTGCCTTCCCGATTTTCCGCTGCCGTCCCCATTTTCCTGGTCAACTTTTTTTTTTCTTCAGGGGGTGCACTTTGCCCCCCCCCCCCCTTGCCCCCGCCTGGCTACGCTACTGCGTTCTCACCGTGTCTTCACCAGGTGCATACCACCTCCTCACACCGGCCAGAACGCCTGGGTACCGGCCGAACCGACTTGATGACTTCATCAAACCGCCCTTTATAAGCTGAGCACTCAAGATCGCTCGCATTCCTGACTTCGTACGAGCAACATCTACGTCTCTGTATTTTTTTATTAGTCAGGCGGCATGCGCTCGTTCGCAACCCATTGCTGAATGGTTGACGTCCACCACCGCCAAAAGCGGCAGCGAACGATGAGAGCCCGGTATGAGGACGGTATAAGGACGGCGCACCCGTTTCGCGCCCGTTCGCAGGGCGGTGGTGGACGTCGACCATCTCAGCGACGGGCTGCGAACGGCCGCATGCAGCATGCAGCATGCATGCATATGCATGCATGGTTAACCGTTCGCGGAACGGACTCTCAGCATGTTGTATTATAGATGTTGGTCGTACGAATTCCAGAATGCAAATGAAGCTCGGCGAGCTAGAGCGCTCAGCGGTTTGATGATGTAATCAAGACGTTTTGGCCGGTACCAAGGCGTTCCGACCGGTTAGGAACCGGTATGGAGGTGGTATGCACACGATGAGGACACGGTGAGAATGGTAAGCTAGACCTGTATGAGGCCGGTTAGCCCGGTACCAGGCCGGTACAGACCCGGTGTAGAGCGGTATGGACCGAGGACCCGGTGAGGAGGTGTTATGCACCCGGTGAGAACGGTAAGGGGAGACGTCAAAACTCGACCGGCCGTTGACCGACGGTTACGGGCGGTTCCGCCCGGTTCTTTCAGGTCAAATGTTTTACTGGTATATGAATATTCGCGCATGCAACACTGAACAACCGCCGGTTGACTTAATGCTGTAACAGGACCAATTTACACTATCAATCTGTTACTTTGCGGTCATAATAGCTCTCTCTATAATCGTTCTATAAAAAAAACCCATTCATAGACTTTCGGTATTGATTTTAAAAAGTTAATTGAGCTATAAACAGATTGAAAAAGCCAACCCCAGCGAAAATCAATAGCTGTATTGTACTGGTTGTCAACTAAGCCCATTACTTCAAGATGTTATTGCTCACGCGTTTGACGAGGCACTATCAACCGGTCGTGTTCACCAGAGTGTAACTATTTGACCTCATTATGTGTGTATATTATAACAGACGACACGTTTTGTGAGAACCGGGCGGAACCGGCCGTAACCGGCGGTTGCCGGGCGGTCGAGTTTTGACGTGATCCCTAAGCTAGCAACGTATGAGGACAGTGAGCCCGGTACCAGGCCGGTGAGGACCTGGCATATAACGGTATGGACCCAGTGACCATCAAAAAAAATCAATGCGCCCGTTGACATTTTTTACTGATTGTTTGGACTCTGTTGTTTTTCCATTAGAAAAATGACGCAAGATCTGGATTCTCTGATCCAAAATCATGTCAAAAACTCCAATTTGAGCATGCCTTATTGCCTATGCCTCTCCCACATTTTTAAGAACTTCATTATGCTGTTCTTTATGGCAAATTTGAATTACAATAAGTTGAAACGAATGATTATTTAAATTGTGATTCATAGATATATATATATTATATATTTTCATGAGAATATACTTAAAGTTATTTAGTGGTATAAACTTGAGTGCTTATCATTCATGACCTATACGACAGACATCCTGGTGGTTTTAGGGTCCTCATTTTGGTTGCTTTTCTATTTTCAGTTTCGATTCCGAGTTGCTAAACTTAAAACAGAAGACCTGTTTAAACCAGATCTTACTGAGGATCAATTGTTTAGTAAGTTTAATGACTTCGTGAGAGAGCATGTCGCATTGCATTTTGATCGGTATGAATTTCGGATTTGCACGGATGCATCAAATCAAATCACACCACACTACACTAAACCACACCTCAACACTCACCTACACTTTTTTCTCGATAGGCTACATTGCACTCCTCAAACTAAATCTGATGACATTGCACCACAACAAAGCATCACAAAAATCATACCACTATAGCATCACTATATACTTAGCATACCACAAGTATGCGGCGTGGGGTTCGAACCATTCGGTCCCTGGTGGGTGTCCACATTCTCGTGACCTCATAACCCTCCCCCCACCTCCATTTGCGCTGCATGAAAATTATAGGGGACGTAAACCCCTCCCATTTGTGCCGCCTATGCTCCTTACACTTCCTCCTCCTCCTTTTCTTCCTCCTTCTCCTCTTCCTCCTGTTATCTTTTGTCAATCGGGGGAGGGCATGGCCTGCTGGGCCACCCCTGGATACACCATTGGCTAGGGTTTGGGGGTGGGGGTCGGGCAAGATATTAATGTTAACCCATACAGTCTTATAAAATTCCCGCAAAACGCGCGAAAATGTTGATAATTTGCACTAACTTTTCCATGATTGAGGTACTATGGCTTTAAAAACGAGCTTCTAAAAACGGAAATTTATGTTATGGGTACATGCGCGCGTGTTTTTTTTAATTATCTTTGTACGTCATAATTCCAATAATCTCTTTGAGAAATCAGCGGGGGACATTTGATATAGTGTGCCCCACCCTTGTACCGCCCCCCCCCCCCCCCCCCCCCCCATGATTGACGCCCATGTCAGTCATCACACAAGACACGACACGACACTAGATACCAACACCATTCCACACGACATGACACGATACTCGATACCGCACTACGCACTCGATACCACACCACGCAACACCATTCCACACGACATGACGCGACACTCGATACCGCACCACGCAACACCATTCCACACACCACTTCACGAGTTGAAAATGTATAGGCCTACATTGTAGTTGTTTTGCATGTTTGTAGTATCAAAGCATGATCAAACCTTGTATTGCCGCTAGTCTCGTGGTCTCGAGGTCATTTACATGTCTTATCAGTAAAAGTACAAATAAATTAAATTGGGTTTGGGTATCATTATTTATACCATTAAAGGACATCGATCAAGGTGAAAAATGTTGCTCTTAATTTGTTATTTATACATAAATACAATTTTCTGAAGTAGTTTTATGTTTTTTTGTAGCGTCATATTTAAAAAAAGAAAAAAAAGAAAGCACTCATCCGCTCAACTCATCTACAATTGGTGCTCCATTGTAGAGAAAGGATTTCCTATACATTTCTTGACGTATACGTAGCTATTATAGCTAGCAATTAAATACAATTTCTTAGTTTGAATTATGATTCCATAAAATTATTAAATTGAAAGTTGAGCCATGATTCTTCACCTGATGTAAGTGCGTGATCAACATGAAATAATAACAAAGCCGTATCATTGTGAAATTACACACGGACTTTATTATTGCATTTGGTTCTCTTAGGGACGCACCATTAGATTTTCAGGGGGGTAGGAAGTTTTCGGAAGAAAAAAAATTCCCCCTCTATGCAGGCAAACAAAAAAATCCCCCCCCCCCCCCCCCTGATGAGTAAAAAAAAAAAAAATCTACCCCCACCCAACTCGATATGAATGGAAACATTAAAAAAAAAAATTCACCCCTTGCGGCGGCCAAAAAAAAAGAAATCTCCCCCGAACCCAACTTCCTACCCCCCCCCCCCTGAAAATCAATTTGAATAAAATCATGAGGTTTGGACCAAATTACATATTCTCTGGACATTATTATATATAATAATGCCATGTCTGTACCCACCCATACTACTGCTGCAGCAGCATACATCATGCACATAGAGAGTTAATGCTGAAGTGAATGGTGGTCAAACTGTTATCAGGGTTATGTGATCTTTGGGTTTCTGTTAAAATTGGGATAGTGAAAGATATGATATGGATTGGACACTCCGAAATATATCCTATATATTTTTGTTGACTTCCTTTCATGGTCTTAAAACATATTCAGGATGTTACCAAAAATAATGTTGGTATTCAAAGGGTCATTCAAGATGGCGTCCAAAATGGCCGCCAAAACTGGTCAAATTTCATAAAATGACATGTAGCCTATAGCAATCAAAATATATAGTGAAAGTATACTTTCAATAGTGGGATGTATGGATTAGACAGACAGTTAACTTGCTTTGTTAACATACCTTAATCCAAGATGGCCGCCAAGAATTGTAAAATTCCATAAAATGGCATATATAACCAACAGGTATGATCAGATTAAGTTTTAACAATGGAATGTATGTTAGACCACTAGAAACTAATATTCAGTATTTTGGCTTTGTTAACATACTTGAAATCCAAAATGGCTGCCATTTTAAATGGCTGCCAAAATGGCTGTAAATATTGTTAAATTCCATAAAATGGGATATCAACCAAAATGTATGTATTAGACCACTAGTAATTCATATCCAGATTTTTTGCTTTGTAATCATCTATATACTAATTTTCGGTCCTTCGCTTTATTAGATAGTTCAATAATAATTTTACACTCGCGTCCCTCTTGAACTGAAAAAGCGTGGTAATTGCGCCTCTAATACACGAGCTAATTAGATAGTTCAATGCCAGTATTTTCCCGTTTTCAGACATGCGCAGAAAGGATCACAGATGATAATCCGAAATGTTGAATTTCTTTTACTCGGGTAGCTACTGTTCGGGCAAAAATTGTGGTTTTCGGAGTGAGTGATGACATGGTCTTCACCCAAATATTCTCATTAGGGATATAGCTACATTTCTGTATGTGCGGCCGTTTGTCATTCTTAAAGATCGCATGAGTAACAAGCATTTATACGGGACTATACGTCCGACAAATAACAATATTTCACGACATTTTCTAAATGTAAACAACAAACTCTTACACAGATCTTAAAGTGACACTTTCACATTGGTTATATAGGCGAACGCGACGTTTGATACCGATAATGTAACGATAATGTATTTATTATTTGACATTCACCAAACATATAGGTATGGTCAAAGTACACAAAGATAAGGAAACAAACAAACAAACAAACAAACAAATTATAACAAACAAATGTACATAAGTATAAAATATAGATACATATATATCATATACAATTTAAACTCCTGAAGATGTACGCAACTCAAATGCAGAGTTTACAAAATTAATAACTGGGCGAATGCAATCAAATTCGTTAACCCTCATTATAGTCAAGAAAATGTCATTGTCATCTAAGTTATCAAGATCATATATTTCACCAATTTCAGATATCATTTTAGTACGCATATCATTATAGAGCGGGCATTTCATAATGAAGTGAAATTCATCTTCGATGACATTTAGATTGCATGACATGCATATCCTTTCATTTGGGGGGATTATCGGGTATACATATCGCCCCTTTTCAATCATGAGTGAGTGAGCGCTAACTCTTAATTTACAAAACAGGGATCTACGAGACTGGTTAAAAAGAACAATGTAATTTTCCAAATCAAAAGAATCTTTGAACGTGCAGTAACATCGAAGTTTAGACTGGAAGTTGTTAATAACATTAGACCAGTGATCACTGTATATGGATTCAAGATTACCTATAATTAGGTTACGAAAATTACCAGAAGTGATTGTGTTAGGTTTGTGCCAAATGTCGATATTATGAATCATGGTTAAAATCTTCTTAATGCCCGAAGACCAAGTAAATGCTCCGGAATCGGACATCTTTCTGTTATCGATTAAAGCATCGATTACTAAAGATGTGCATCCATTCATACATTTTTTGTTCAAATTCCACCAATATTTTACCGATAAAGAAACTGGCAGTACCATGCCAACCGTATGTTGTTGCTGCGCGTCGCGTATGTTGTTGCTGCGTATGTTGTTGTCGCGTATGTTGTTGCTGCGCGTCGCGTATGTTGTTGTTGCTGCGCGTCGCGTATGTTGTTGCTGCGCGTCGCGTTTAACATGGCGCACGCAATACGGCGCACACGTAATGACGCAGACAAATTGTATACGCGTTTGTGGCGTTGTACTTTGTGTACGGGGCAGGATGAAAGCAGGTAGTCCGTAATTGCTCCGCTGTGCATACCGTACATACAAGATAACGGGAGCAAGACACAAACAAAAAATAAAGCCAAGGTACATTATATAAGACCTTTATTTTAATAAAGAAATGGAGAGCAAGGTGCAAACCGTATCCAGGATAACATGTATTAATTAAAGTGACATGAAGTGGCTGAAGGAAAATACATTTGATGGAATTACTCATGCAGTTGTCGAAACCCCATTTGATGAAGTCACCCTTGCAAGTCACCACATTTGATGAAGGAGTTACCCATTATACAGGTAACCCCATTTGATAGGAGGAGTCACCCATGCAGGTAACTCCATTTGATGCAGTCAACCATGCTTCCGGTATTATAAATATGGATGATAAATGAATGTTTTGACTTAAACATTTATATACATAATGATTAATTGAGCAGTTATCACCTAAAATTAGTTAAATTTGGCCGATACCGCCGCGCAAGGCATGGCGGGTCATGAAGCTTTGGGCTGGTGGATCCCCCCCTCACACCCATTTAATTGTCTTCGCGCGACTTATACAGCGGTGCAGTGCGGCTTATAGCCTCTACTATGATGAGGTCTGAATCTTACTTTATGAATTTAATAATAAGGTGCTGCGGCTTATACGCCGTGAGGCTTATATAGCACGGAAATTACGGGATTGTCTCATCATACCCTATAGGCCTAACCCCCCTCCTCCCCGCACTTCCCTTTACTTACTTGATAATATGGATACAGTAAGGCCACATGGGGTATCTGGATAAACGGAACGTGCGGTATTGCCCCATCATACCCTAATAGGCCTTAAAGCCACCATGCAAGCGCACTTCCCTTACTTGACAATCTGGATATAGTAAGGGCACATAATGCATCTTGGTAAACGGAGCGTGCGGTATATTATGGTCAGGCCTTATTTAGAACACAACAAACATGACAAAGGGATTACATACGTTTAAGCCCTACATGCCTATTGAGGGACTAATGTATTTAATGTAAATTGGCCCGAAAAAACGGGGTTGGCACACAAAGTGCTCAAATACAATCATGGAATGGTACAAGTGATCTTGAAAGATAGACTCCGCCGACCATAAATATGAATTTGATAAAACTAAATAACCGACTATAGAACTAGAACCCACTAAACGCTCAGAACGCATGCCTACGGCGGCACCCCCATCAACATAAGGGGAAAACGGGAGTGGAGTGGGGGACAATAAAACAATTTGGAGGGGGGCAAGACAAAACACTTGGGTGGAAAATTCAAGCCTTTTGGCTTTTATTGTAAACATTCCTGAAATTAGATAAATTTATTCTAAATCAGACATTTTGGACCAATTTAAAGCTAATACAACTTTGAATTTTGACATTAAAATTTAACTTTTTATTATTATTTGGGGTACAAAATGCGTAGGGACTTAAACTGTGGGAGAGGTCACGACTGGTGGCATCCCCCCACCCCCGGTAGCGATTATCTTTTTCGTACATGAGTTTAACCAAAATCAGTTCATTTGTTTCAAAATGTTTAAAAAAATCATTTTATTCAGTGAATTTTGCTTTATTTCGTATTAAAACGGAATAAATAAATTTGGTTAAACTCATGTACGAAAAAAAAAATCGCCACCCGGTAGTGCCGCCACTGCACATGGGGTAGGTCTACCTAGCTAAGGTCACATGGGGTACCCACCCAGATGTGGCCTATACTTATATTAAGACAATCCAGATACTCTTAATATTCTAAAGTATTCTTAATAATCCACGCATAGGCCCTAATAACCGCATAACAGGTTATATCACGGATGCCCTTAATATTCGATTCAAGATATACCAAATAGTCCAGGGAGGTCCTATATTGGATCACTTAAGGACATATGGAGTATCTTGGTTATTAAAGTACATGGGGGTACCTGAATAATCAAGGTCACCCTGTTTTATAAATGGCGTACTTGGATTTCTTAAGGGCATACAGTATGGATTAAGGGCACTGTGGCACCAATGTCAGTATTAAGGGCACAGGGTACATGGAGTATCAACGACATACTCTTGCTGTTTTACAATACCCTCATCCTACGTTTTGATATGACTAACCGCCCACTATTACAGCTTCGGCACCTATACCTGCGCTTTCCATTATAAATTGGATAATAGTACAGGCACATTGGTATGGATATAACGCCGGCACGTGCGGTATCTGGGTTATTAAGGCCACCTGTGAGGGGTTGGGTCTAAACGTGGAGTACTTGGATTAGGTCTAAGTATTATTTAAGAGCACATTGGGCCTACGCTCATGGTATATTAAGGGCACCATGTCACTTACATTATATTCAGGCCACCTTAGGTACCTGCATTATTTAAGGACATGTTCTTGATATTTATATAAACATTTATAACGCTTTGAAATTACTCACCTCTGTCTATTTTGATATGACTAACTGCCCGCTATCTTCGGCACCCGCGTTTAATTTACTTGAATATGATCAAGTAAGGGCACAAGGGTATTATAACGGCACATACAATACCTAGATCATGTGATACCCGATGCAATATTAAGGGCACCTGTGGTAACTGGAGTAGGGGTACTCTCTAAATACAAAACGAGTGGAAAGAGTGGAAATCCACTCGAAAAGGAGTGAAGGGAGTGAAACACAGGTCAACCCATTTTAGAGTGGAAAATGTCCACTCAATAAAGTGGAACATTGTCATATAAAATCCCCTTTCACTCCTTTTAGAGTGTTTTTCCACTCAAAAATGTGTTGTCCTGCGTTTAACTCCTTGAAAAAGTGGAAAACCACTCTTTTACATTTAGAGAGTAGGGATTAGGCCAATGGGGTACCTGCATTTCAGGTCACATGGGAGGCCTACATCCTGAGGTACCTGGGTATCTGGATATTAAAAACACAAATGGTATAGGCCTACCTGGATTAAGGCACATCACACATACCTGTATTATCAAATGCACCTGCGATAATTATTGAGGGCCCGTCTGGATTATGTAAAGGGCATGTTCTTGATATTGTACCAAATTTTCTTACGCTTTGTTTATTAACCTCCCCGTTATCTTCTAGCGGGTTCCGCGCGAAGCGCGGATGCCCGCTAGTATACTTTAAGTCCAAGATGGCTGCCAAAATGGCCGTTGTCAATGTAAATATAGTCTATAAGAGTGTATAATATTGCATCGCATTCACCAAATACATTTCAGTATGTTCTAAACTGCTAAGCTATTGATTTTAGTTGTATAAGACCCACCTCTGTAACAATTTTGATTCAGTATAACTTTCCAAAATGGCTGCCAGATGGTTGAAGTTGACGTTAAATTACCTAAATCAATTGTTTTGTATACTGTAAATGACCGTACTGTGTGATACCAATACCCCAAATATAATGGGACATCATTCACTACATATGATAACGCCTTGGGGCTGTAAATCTAGTTTGAGTATTTTAAAATATTCGGATGGCTTCAAAAATAACTTACAAGCAGTATTAGTTTATTGTGTAAGTGTTACATTATTAATAAATTATTATATCTATAGCTTTTAATCCACTCGCTTAACGTATTTGTATACTCTTTAAGTATATGACTGAATACTGAAGGTATGATTGAATGGTATAGACTCCATTTTTACAATGTAATGTCATTAAGATGGCCATCATAATGACCATTAAAATTACCTTCAATTGGTCAATACAATCACCGTCAAATGGTCAAAATAAATACCAAGGTGTCCACCAATTGATCAAAATATGGTCAGAAATAGCCGGTTAATTTCAGATATTATATCTGAAATATTTACACTCTCAGCAAAAACGGTTCGGAAAGCGTTCTTTGAGTAAGCTCGGGGCTCGTTGTAGAACCTTCTGCACTCAAGGAACCTTTAATGGTTCTAAGAAGGATACAAATGGTTCCAAACCCAGAATAAAAGGTTCTTCCTGAGTCAATGGTTCCTTATAGAACCCTAAAATACGAAAAAGGGTTCCATGAAAAGCTGTGAGAGTTCTTTATAATGACTTGCACTTCAGAACTATTTGACACACGGGTCCCAGCCAACATCGATTGTGGGCCCTCATGGGACCCTTAATATTTTGTCCACTTTGGCCTGTATACGTACGGGCCAAAGTGAACACAATATTAAGGGTCCCATGAGGGCCCAGTGTCCACTGTGGGCCCACGGTCGATGTTGCCTGGGGTGTGCATCGGCTTTAAAATTAACACCATGGAAAGTAGATTTCGTAAGGATTTATATATCCATTTTATTAACATGATTAATTCAAGACGTTACTCACTTAGTGATTGTTCACAAACCAGATACATGCATTATATTAATGAAGTGAATTAGAAAAGCATGCAAACAGCAAAATAAAATGGTGCTTGAAACTATCTATTTCTAAATATTTCTGAAGAATCCTAAAGGTTCTATAATAACAAAACTGAAGAACTTTTTTGGTTCTTTTAAGCCTTTCAAGAGGGTTCTTTGACCTTGAAGAACCCTCAGGGTTCCATATAGAGGACAAAACTGAAGAACCTTTTTTGGTTCTTTGAAGAACCTTTTTTTGGTTCTTTAAAGAACCTTTCAAGGGGGTTATTTAACCCTGAAGAACCCTTAGGGTTCCATATAGAGGACAAAACTAAAGAACCTTTCAAGAGGGTTCTTCAATGAAATGGTTCTTGGGAAGAACCCATGCAGGTTACATATGGAGGACAACGTGAGGAACCAGTTATGGTTCCAAGTTGAACCATTTTTGCTGAGAGTGTATAACAGTAAGTAAAGGATATTGGATACTGTCTCTTTTTATTATGTTCATTGAAAAATGTATACAACTCACGTTGTATGTTTGGCCATAAATACTGGTTTGGCTAACTTTAACTGCGCTTGGTGATCCTATTGGATGGATATTTCAATTACTAAGGTAAGTTTTTCAAGTCAATAATTAACACTATAAAATCACTGATCTGCTCGGAAAGTTAGATACAGGTATTTATTTTATAGTACTGGATGGTGTCGAATCAGCTGTTTCTGGCCATATTAAGATCAATAGTGGCCACCTTGGTAATTGTTTCGACCATTTGGAGGTAGTTTTATTGTCCATTTGAGGTAATTTTAATTATATGGTCATTATGAGGCCTGGGCCATCTTAATAACATTACATTGTCAAAATTCATTCAATCATATCTTGTCACATACAAATACGTTAACTTGGTGGATTAAAAGATTATATATATAGTAATTTGGTCATTTCTAATGTAACACTAATAATAAACTAATACTGCTTTTCAGTTATTTTAACCTTTTGCAGCCATTTTGGATATCTTAAAATACTTAAACTAGATATACAGCCCCCAGGCTTTATCATAGAAATATAGTGAACGCTGTCCCATAGATGTAAGGGTATTGGTATTACATAGTCATAGTACTAATAGGCATTTACAATATAAACAAATTGTTTTAGGTCATTTAACATCAACTTACCATCTGGCAGCCATTTGAAAAGTCATACTTAATCAAAATTGTCACAGAGGTGGGTCTTATATCTAAAAGCAGTAGCTTAGCAGTTTATAACATACTATTTGGTGAATGTGATCCGATGTATACTCTTATAGACTATTTTTACAACGGCCATTTTGGCGGCCATCTTGGTTTAAATGTCATTACAAAGCGAACATTCTGGATATGAGTTACTAGTGGTCTACATACTTGCAATTGTTAAAACTATACTTTCATCATACGTTTTGTTTGATATTATCTCATTTTATGGAATTTGACAGTTTTTGCAGCCATTTTGGGACCCATAATGGGGCCCGTTTTGGCAGCCATTTTGGAGTTTAAGTATGTTAACAAAGCAAACATACTGGACATGAGTTACTAGCTATGTTTTCATCATACATTTTGGTTGATATTGTGCCATTTTATGGAATTTTGACCATCATTTTGGCGGCCATTTTTAGGTCGTCCGTTTAGGTCGTCCGTAGGAAGAGACCTTATGGCAGCATCCTTCGTGTGTGTAGTCTGTGTCTGTGGGGGTGTCTGTGTATGTGTATGTGTGTGTCAACAATTTGGTATACACTTTTTGTTTTGTCCATTTCTTTTCCATACAATGACCAATTGCAATCAAACTTCGGTCATAGATGCAACATGGAAACCTTCATATGTTAATGAGGTCAAAGGTCACATACCAAGGTCAAAGGTCATCTGAGGTCAAGATGTAAAATTTAGTATACACTTTTTGTATTGTCCATTTCTTTTCCATACAATGACCAATTGCAACCAAACTTCGGTCATAGATGCAACATTGAAACCTTCATATGTTAATGAGGTCAAAGGTCACATACCAAGGTCAAAGGTAATCTGAGGTCAAGATGTAAAATTGAGTACACACTTTTTGTATTGTCCATTTCTTTTCCATACAATGACCAATTGCAACCAAACTTGGGTCATAGATGCAATATGGAAACCTTCATATGTTAATGAGGTCAAAGGTCACATACCAAGGTCAACGGTCATCTGAGGTCAAGATGTAAAATTGGCTGCATATGTAAAATTGATTACATTTAAACAGATGAAGTACAATTGCAACCAAACTACCCATATAAACGGACGACCTATTTGGGACCGCTGTCCCTATTTTTGATTTAAAGTATGTTTATAGAGCAAAAATACTGGATGAGTTTCTAGTGGTCTAACACATACATGTCATTGTTAAAACTATACTCTGATCACACATTTTGGTTGATATATGTCATTTTATGGAATTTTACCATTTTTGGCGGCCATTTTAGTGGCCATCTTGGATTTAGGTATGTTAACTAAGCAAAAATACAGGATATGAGTGTCTAGTGGTCTAATACATACATCCCATTATTAAAATTATACTTTCACCACGCAATTTGATTGCTATATGTCATTTTATGAAATTTGACCAGTTTTGGCGGCCATTTTAGACGCCATCTTGAATAACACGAAATCGTTTTGGTAACATCCTGAATATGTTTTAGGACTATGAATGGAGTCAAGAAAGTTGGTACGGGGGAGTCCTGGGTGGGGGCGTGCACGGTAACCCCTGTATTATACCCGACTAATATGGCTAAAATGTACCTATATATTGTTATGCAAATAAGCATTTCCCCAACCTCAAATGTTATCGATTCTTAATATAATCATTAATGGTTTATGTTGCAATTATGTCTAGGTACACCCTTTTATTCCGTTACATGTCCTAGGCTATAATGAGTTCTGAATCATTAGAGTTGAATACTGTCGGTGATATGGTAATTGAGTCACAACATTTGTATTGAAGTTGCTGTAATTTTTCTTTTGTTTATGTGAGTGGGTTATTATAGTTCTCTCCGCCGATTTAGTAGTAATCATCGCTTTAATCAGAATTAAATGAGCAACATCAACCAAATCACAGATCCCTTTATCATATATATATTTCACCAAAACAAAAGATAGTTTACGTATATTTCTGGGTATTTGAGTAGTATTTAGGTATCTAACAATAACATTCTAAAATGGGTGGAGAAAATTAGTTCTACCATGTGACTGTAAAAACTGCCCAAGAACTGCTCTCAATCCAAGTACCGCTCGCTATATCAACCCGAGAACCGGGTTGCTCGAATCGGTGTTTCTATATTAAATCTTAATATTTCCCTGGATAGGCTGATATTTTAAATAACAATAGGAGAGCTATGAAAAAATACAAAAGGTAAAGTACGGGGTAAAGTAAATGGTTAAAACGGCCGTCAAGTAGACCGCAAGATGTATTATGTGCAATGGTATCAGAGTGGTCACTCTTTCACAGGTGGTGTAAATTGCGACACATCGACAAAAGAAGACCTGTGTGTCTATTTCAGGCTTTACACTTCTACAGGATATTTAGGATAAATGTACGCACAGTAGTGCATTGCATCGCATACCGGCAGCGGTGTGCATGCATGCATAATTACGCATTAAACCCATAAAATGAAAACCACATTTATACAAATGAAGTTTCTAGTGTAGGCTACTACATGTAGTATTATACTACCGTATTAAACCGTATTCCCTGCGATTTGCACTAGTAGTAGTAGGGCGCACGTCACGCCATCATGACCGGAATTGCACACTGGCATGACTGTGATGAGTGTAGCCGGCCATCGAAGAGCTGAGCCGACCACTAGTTATGTGGGTTTATGA